>JAZHYW010024126.1:0-22363 GCA_037355805.1 Ixodes ricinus
AATCCTCCAATTCCACCTGCCTTGCTCCTTCCCTCCATTCTGTTGCACTAAGTTACACAAACCAGCCGTGTTAATGTATCTGGGCTTGTTCTTTACATCAGGAAACTATTAAGTAGGCTCAAAAAGATGAATCATTGCTCTGGGATTCTCAGCGTTCGGTCAATGAGCGCTACATGAAGAAAAGCCGACATTCTCATTAAGCCGTGCTGCCACCGTAATGTGCCCTGCTGCTTCGATTACAAAATATTGACACTACATGTGTCCGTAAACACTTTGCAGAACGTTTCTTTAGTACAAGTTCTCGCCTACCTGAGAAAAGTTGTTAATGGAATGCGTCTTTTGTATTCACTACAAGAGAGAAATCAGCTCGTACCTCGGGGTGGGGGAAACCTAAGACACTAAAAGTCCAATAAAAAAGAGCGGGACCACGTTTTGTTCGCAGTGAAATGTTTGTCGACACGGTACGGCGGCGACCAAGAAACGTTCGGCCAAAAGTTTTCGAGCGACTCTCTGATACCAGACAGCTCGAACCGAACGCCTGGCTAAAGCTAAGTCATGTTTTTCCCCCAGTTCTAGTGATATGCTTCCAGTTAATTCCGTATACTCATCCAGACCCTGTATATGGGCGTTCATGTATCCCAGAATAATTATTTCAGAGCCTTCCCATCTCTATTATTCTGTTTTCCTCTTTTGCACCTGTCCCTGTCCATAAGTAAACAACTCCAAGGACTGTTGATTCCCCGGCGACTTTTCCTTTCAGCCACAAATGTCTGGCGCACTCCTCTCTCGATGCTTTGAAAGTTCATGTTCTTCTTAATTAATCCTCCAATTCCACCTGCCTTGCTCCTTCCCTCCATTCTGTTGCACTAAGTTACACAAACCAGCAGTGTTAATGTGTCTGGGCTTGTTCTTTACATCAGGAAACTATTAAGTAGGCTCAAAAAGATGAATCATTGCTCTGGGATTCTCAGCGTTCGGTCAATGAGCGCTACATGAAGAAAAGCCGACATTCTCATTAAGCCGTGCTGCCACCGTAATGTGCCCTGCTGCTTCGATTACAAAATATTGACACTACATGTGTCCGTAAACACTTTGCAGAACGTTTCTTTAGTACAAGTTCTCACCTACCTGAGAAAAGTTGTTAATGGAATGCGTCTTTTGTATTCACTACAAGAGAGAAATCAGCTCGTACCTCGGGGTGGGGGAAACCTAAGACACTAAAAGTCCAATAAAAAAGAGCGGGACCACGTTTTGTTCGCAGTGAAATGTTTGTCGACACGGTACGGCGGCGACCGAGAAACGTTCGGCCAAAAGTTTTCGAGCGACTCTCTGATACCAGACAGCTCGAACCGAACGCCTGGCTAAAGCTAAGTCATGTTTTTCCCCCAGTTCTAGTGATGTGCTTCGAGTTAATTCCGTATACTCATCCAGACCCTGTATGTGGGCGTTCGTGTATCCCAGAATAATTATTTCAGAGCCTTCCCATCTCTATTATTCTGTTTTCCTCTTTTGCACCTGTCCCTGTCCATAAGTAAACAACTCCAAGGACTGTTGATTCCCCGGCGACTTTTCCTTTCAGCCACAAAAGTCTGGCGCACTCCTCTCTCATGCTTTGAAAGTTCATGTTCTTCTTAATTAATCCTCCAATTCCACCTGCCTTGCTCCTTCCCTCCATTCTGTTGCACTAAGTTACACAAACCAGCAGTGTTAATGTGTCTGGGCTTCTTCTTTACATCAGGAAACTATTAAGTAGGCTCAAAAAGATGAATCATTGCTCTGGGATTCTCAGCGTTCGGTCAATGAGCGCTACATGAAGAAAAGCCGACATTCTCATTAAGCCGTGCTGCCACCGTAATGTGCCCTGCTGCTTCGATTACAAAATATTGACACTACATGTGTCCGTAAACACTTTGCAGAACGTTTCTTTAGTACAAGTTCTCACCTACCTGAGAAAAGTTGTTAATGGAATGCGTCTTTTGTATTCACTACAAGAGAGAAATCAGCTCGTACCTCGGGGTGGGGGAAACCTAAGACACTAAAAGTCCAATAAAAAAGAGCGGGACCACGTTCTGTTCGCAGTGAAATGTTTGTCGACACGGTACGGCGGCGACCGAGAAACGTTCGGCCAAAAGTTTTCGAGCGTCTCTCTGATACCAGACAGCTCGAACCGAACGCCTGGCTAAAGCTAAGTCATGTTTTTCCCCCAGTTCTAGTGATGTGCTTCGAGTTAATTCCGTATACTCATCCAGACCCTGTATGTGGGCGTTCGTGTATCCCAGAATAATTATTTCAGAGCCTTCCCATCTCTATTATTCTGTTTTCCTCTTTTGCACCTGTCCCTGTCCATAAGTAAACAACTCCAAGGACTGTTGATTCCCCGGCGACTTTTCCTTTCAGCCACAAAAGTCTGGCGCACTCCTCTCTCATGCTTTGAAAGTTCATGTTCTTCTTAATTAATCCTCCAATTCCACCTGCCTTGCTCCTTCCCTCCATTCTGTTGCACTAAGTTACACAAACCAGCAGTGTTAATGTATCTGGGCTTCTTCTTTACATCAGGAAACTATTAAGTAGGCTCAAAAAGATGAATCATTGCTCTGGGATTCTCAGCGTTCGGTCAATGAGCGCTACATGAAGAAAAGCCGACATTCTCATTAAGCCGTGCTGCCACTGTAATGTGCCCTGCTGCTTCGATTACAAAATATTGACACTACATGTGTCCGTAAACACTTTGCAGAACGTTTCTTTAGTACAAGTTCTCACCTACCTGAGAAAAGTTGTTAATGGAATGCGTCTTTTGTATTCACTACAAGAGAGAAATCAGCTCGTACCTCGGGGTGGGGAAACCTAAGACACTAAAAGTCCAATAAAAAAGAGCGGGACCACGTTTTGTTCGAAGTGAAATGTTTGTCGACACGGTACGGCGGCGACCAAGAAACGTTCGGCCAAAAGTTTTCGAGCGACTCTCTGATACCAGACAGCTCGAACCGAACGCCTGGCACAAAGCTCTTGAAAAGTTTGACCGCCCTTTGGGTTTTTAAAGTTTTACGTAACTTTCTTACGTAAGCTAGTTTCGTGTCCACCTGTAGCGTTCTTGTCCCATCCGACCATTGAATGTTGGAGACTCCACGTCGAGCGGTATGCTCTGGACAGGCGAGGACGTCCAAGGGCGTCGTCGTACGGGCAAACCGCGTTTCCACCTTGCGTCTGTAAGTCACGTTTCTTTCGAATAAAATGTGTCTCGACGTGTTACGGAGATGTCCGAGGTACACAAAGCACGCAGTTTTCGCTTGTGAACTACATCTTTATAAACAATCAGGTCAAACCCAACACCCGTCCGAAAGCACGTAAATTCAGGAGTACCCTCAGCTTCTGGGATCGTACGTAAACTTTGAGAGCAGCTGCGTCAATGAACCTGGGCTCGTTGTTCACCCGAGGAAACCAATAGGTCACACCAAAAACAATCGTAGGTCCATTGCTCTTGTTTTTCGAGCCATCAGCACTACGTGAGAAACGGCCGACTGTGTCGTTAAGCGACGGTGCCAACGGAATGTGCTCTTTTGCCGTTATTAAAAGAAATAACGACAATATATGTATCCGTAAACACTGTGCAGGCCTTTTCCTTAATGCTTGCTTACCTCAAAGAATGGTAAATGAAAGAGTCTTGGTTTTCACTCCAACAGAAACACAAAAATCAGCAAAGTTCTGCGAGTGTTTTTTTTTGTTTTGTTTTTAGGAATATACTGCAGGTTAACTGCAGCCCAAGCAGGATTGGGGGTTAGAAAGGTGGAGTCAATCACCAGGTAATCCGTAAAATGGGAGAGGAGAACAGGGGAAAATTATTCAAAAATTGTAACAAAGCACAAATCAAATGCGTAGAAAAAAATGTAACAGCTCGGAACAAAGTTGAGAGGGGTAGCGGTAGTGGGGAACAGGAAAGTAAAACGCAATGCTAAGATTTACACATCAATCGACTCCAAAACATAGTCAGATATAAATATGTGATGAGGTAGGTTGTTCCATTCTGTTATGTTTCTGGAAAAGAAGGATTATTTAAATGCACTTAAATACTCCGCATTTATTAGGTCAATAAAACAACTTTCGCGTTTGCTGTCTCGATGAAATTTCACACATACACACTCCTACCTAGGTGCGAGACCCTTCACTGATTATCTCATAGTTGTCCATATAATGGTTTTCTAATTACGAGCGAGCGGCAGCTCTTTGAAGTATCGGCATCCACTTGCGCTCGGCACACCGTTCTTGTTGGTCGACAACTCACGATTAAGACGAGCTAACACAGTTTCACTGCACGCACATCTTCCTTGGATGTTGTTTTCACGTGCCCAAACGATGAATTCACTCCAGCGGTCTTGATTATCCACAGGTGAACCAGGGAAGTTGGACGAGGTGGTTGGTCTCCGAGCCGAGTCCCAAAACATGTTTTCGCGAATGTAACGATGTTCCAAACCAGCTGGCTGGATAAAAGGTTCACCGTGCGTCTCACTTTCGAGCGCGATCGTTTTTTAGACCCTTCTAGCTATAATACTTTTCTTTATACGACCATATGTAAAAAAAAACCACTGAGTGAAGCCGTGAGCCCATTGTTTGGTAAGGTTTCGCTCAATAAGTTTCGTTTAGGATAAGCTACATTGATGGGACGCGCCTAGAATGTTCCTCGAAATATATTCTCACTCCCCTGTGCAAAGAATCGTTCTAGCTATGCGACTTCTCGAGCTACAGGCGATAGCGTCACTTTCTGTTCCGAGATAAACACGAGGAAGCCATCTTGCTATTTGGAACAGCCAACCGAAACCAGAAATGGGCTCTAAGGTTCTTAATACTCCACCTAATCACTTGAAACTTGTTAAAAAACACGGTTCTTGACGTATTTTTAAAAATAAAGGCCCGTTCACACTCTTACGACCTCTTAAATCTTGGTTCCTTACAACCTCTTAAACCAGAGGGCACAGTGGCGCCATCTATCGGGTTGCAGTGTAAACTTGACAATCCGGCATATTTTCTATTTCTCCCGCGCATTATCCTTTCTTTCTTGTCTCGAAAAACTTTTGGAAACGTTATAAACGAGCCTTTCTCATAGGTATTACGTACATTTGATCTCGAAAATGCCTTTTGTGAAATGCAGTTCCACGGTCACCGCATAGATGGCGCCAGAAATGAAATTTTAAGAAGTTTTAACAGATCTGGTCTCTCTCGGTCGAAGTCGGTCGCAAGAGTGTGAACGGGCCTTAAGACAACTCCCGTTTTCCTAGTTTTAATATAATTAACTGGCAATTAAACTTATGAAGATGGATGGATAGATGACCCTTGTGGATGGATGGATAAATGAACCAAGTTGAGCCCCTTTGGATTGTGTTGGTAACTTACGCCACCTAGCGGTTTTGTTTTACAATTTATTTTTAGAATATTTTAATGTGCAATAAAAGAATCACCGTGCGTTTAACTTTCGAGCGCGATCGTTTCCTGAGAAGTAGAGCCTTCTAGCTATCATGCTTTTCTTTATACGAATATATGTCAAAACCCCATTGAGTGAAAGCGTGCCCCTAAAGTTCAGAAGTCACGAATAAAACTATTTCTCAAAACCAAAATGCCAGCAGGTGTCCTCCGCCCCCCCCCCCCCCCATAAAGGTAGGCGTCGCGGGTTCGAATCCCCCTCAGGACGAATTTTTTTTTCTTTTTTTTTTTACAGGTGTCTTCTTTTTTAAATTATTTATTTGCGTATGTCCTCGCCTGAAAACACAACAAGCTTCCCCCAGAATTGTCACGAGTGCTTTCTTTGGTAATAACTGTTTTGTTTAATCTATAGCTTTCCAGAGCCGTCCTAGTCTGCATTCCCTCTAGCCCCCGATCTCTTTCCGTGGCCTTAACTTTCTTCTTAACTGAGACCTGATCTTTTGCATCTCCACTATAGCCTACAAACTTTCCTCTTAATTTCATGGTGCGCTGTATCCACTTTGTGTCTATACTCGTCGTGTATAAATAGCTGAAAACCTTTCCTGCCCATTGCTCCCCATCCATTCGCCTGAAACGATCCTCAAATTCCATCTTGCTCACCGCTTCCCCGCTCTCAAATGACGCCCGTCCCATGTCCCCTTGTACTCCCTGGTTTGGAGGTTTGCAATGTGTCCCCAAAGGCAGCCTACCTACTCCGCGCTGTTTTATTTCTAGTCTTGCATGCACATCGGATTTCATGCATAGCACGGCGTTTCCACAAGTCAAAAAAGCCAGGCACCGCGACCCCTTTCCAAATCTATCTCACCACCTCATACCTGTTGTAATTCCAAAGTGCTCTATTTTTCATTACCGCTGCATTTCCGTTGCCCATTACCTATTATATATTTTTCATGCTCACTGAGATATTCTGCACCATATCACATATCCATACTCCTCGATACTTGTATTTACTAGCTCTCTCAATAGTAACGTTCTGTACCTTCAGCCCCTCAACTTCCTCGTCGTTACAAATCACGACTGCTCATGTCTCGTAACTGAATTCTAAACCTAATTCCTGTCCTTCCCTACCACAGATGCTCATTAATTCATGCAGCCCTGTCCTGTTGTTAGCCATTACTACGATATTGTCCGCTTACATCAATCCCGGCAAGGATTGCTGAACGTTTTGGCCTAGCTTGCTGTCCGAAAGTTCGAATCCAAGCCCATTCTTCTCCAGTCCTCTCGGATACAACGTGAACGGCAAAGGCGAAGACGGGCACCCCTGCGTAGGGAGTCGTCTTAGCTCTGCTTTAACCGTCGCCTTTCCTTCCCGTGATATAGTCACCTCACTATCTTTGTAAATGTTCCTCATTAGTTCTCGTTAGTCCTTCGTCTAGGTTTAAGCTGTCCGCTACGTCCCACAGGTCCTTTTGGTTCACATTGTCATAGGCACCCTTGGTAAAGGCGAGCCACAGCTGTCTGTTTTCCTTTTTGCGCTATTTCTATACACTGTGTACGAGAAAACATATTGTCCTCCAACCTTCTTTGTTTCCGAAGCCAGTTAAGTAACTCGACCCAGTATGCCCTCGCAATCCACCCGTTCCTCCAGTCTGTTCTTTGTAATGTGCATTACCAACCTGTAAATAACTGGTGTCACGGTTATCGGACGATGATTCCTAATATCGGACTTATCTCCTTTTCCCTCATATATCATACTCATCCTACTGAGCCTCATAGTGGTCTTTGTCGCTGCAGAAAGTTTGCTTTGAATTATGTTGTCTAGTTTCAGCGTTTACTTCTCTGGCAAAATTCAGCTTAATACGTTTGTGATCACTACCAAGACTTCTGGAACCTTCTTCGTCTTTTTCGTTACTAGTAACTTACCATGTATGTTCTGACAAATGAGTACGTAATCTGTACTTGAATGTTGGTTGCCGGTTTTCTGTGCCCGTCACACTTGCGACTGGTATTACATAACGCTAATTCATGTTTTTCCCCCAGTTCTAGTGATATGCTTCCAGTTAATTCCGTATACTCATCCAGACCCTCTTCTGGGCGTTCATGTATCCCAGAATAATTATTTCAGAGCTTTCCGCTCTCTTGATATGCAATCAATCATTTTTCTGTTTTCCTCTTTTGCACCTGTACCTGTCCATAAGTAAACAACTCCAAGGACTGATTCCCCAGCGACTTTTCTTTTCAGCCACAAATGTCTGGCGCACTCCTTTCCGATTCTTTGAAAGTTCATGTTCTTCTTAATTAATCCTCCAATTCCACCTGCCTTGCTCCTTCCCTCCATTCTGTTGCACTAAGTTACACAAACCAGCAGTGTTAATGTGTCTGGGCTTCTTCTTTACATCAGGAAACTATTAAGTAGGCTCAAAAAGATGAATCATTGCTCTGGGATTCTCAGCGTTCGGTCAATGAGCGCTACATGAAGAAAAGCCGACATTCTCATTAAGCCGTGCTGCCACCGTAATGTGCCCTGCTGCTTCGATTACAAAATATTGACACTACATGTGTCCGTAAACACTTTGCAGAACGTTTCTTTAGTACAAGTTCTCACCTACCTGAGAAAAGTTGTTAATGGAATGCGTCTTTTGTATTCACTACAAGAGAGAAATCAGCTCGTACCTCGGGGTGGGGAAACCTAAGACACTAAAAGTCCAATAAAAAAGAGCGGGACCACGTTTTGTTCGAAGTGAAATGTTTGTCGACACGGTACGGCGGCGACCAAGAAACGTTCGGCCAAAAGTTTTCGAGCGACTCTCTGATACCAGACAGCTCGAACCGAACGCCTGGCTAAAGCTAAGTCATGTTTTTCCCCCAGTTCTAGTGATATGCTTCGAGTTAATTCCGTATACTCATCCAGACCCTGTATGTGGGCGTTCGTGTATCCCAGAATAATTATTTCAGAGCCTTCCCATCTCTATTATTCTGTTTTCCTCTTTTGCACCTGTCCCTGTCCATAAGTAAACAACTCCAAGGACTGTTGATTCCCCGGCGACTTTTCCTTTCAGCCACAAAAGTCTGGCGCACTCCTCTCTCATGCTTTGAAAGTTCATGTTCTTCTTAATTAATCCTCCAATTCCACCTGCCTTGCTCCTTCCCTCCATTCTGTTGCACTAAGTTACACAAACCAGCAGTGTTAATGTGTCTGGGCTTCTTCTTTACATCAGGAAACTATTAAGTAGGCTCAAAAAGATGAATCATTGCTCTGGGATTCTCAGCGTTCGGTCAATGAGCGCTACATGAAGAAAAGCCGACATTCTCATTAAGCCGTGCTGCCACCGTAATGTGCCCTGCTGCTTCGATTACAAAATATTGACACTACATGTGTCCGTAAACACTTTGCAGAACGTTTCTTTAGTACAAGTTCTCACCTACCTGAGAAAAGTTGTTAATGGAATGCGTCTTTTGTATTCACTACAAGAGAGAAATCAGCTCGTACCTCGGGGTGGGGAAACCTAAGACACTAAAAGTCCAATAAAAAAGAGCGGGACCACGTTTTGTTCGAAGTGAAATGTTTGTCGACACGGTACGGCGGCGACCAAGAAACGTTCGGCCAAAAGTTTTCGAGCGACTCTCTGATACCAGACAGCTCGAACCGAACGCCTGGCCCAAAGCTCTTGAAACGTTTGACCGCCCTTTGGCTTTTTAAAGTTTTACGTAACTTTCTTACGTAAGCTAGTTTCGTGTCCACCTGTAGCGTTCTTGTCCCATCCGACCATTGAATGTTGGAGACTCCACGTCGAGCGGTATGCTCTGGACAGGCCAGGACGTCCAAGGGCGTCGTCGTACGGGCAAACCGCGTTTCCACCTTGCGTCTGTAAGTCACGTTTCTTTCGAATAAAATGTGTCTCGACGTGTTACGGAGATGTCCGAGGTACACAAAGCACGCAGTTTTCGCTTGTGAACTACATCTTTATAAACAATCAGGTCAAACCCAACACCCGTCCGAAAGCACGTAAATTCAGGAGTACCCTCAGCTTCTGGGATCGTACGTAAACTTTGAGAGCAGCTGCGTCAATGAACCTGGGCTCGTTGTTCACCTGAGGAAACCAATAGGTCACACCAAAAACAATCGTAGGTCCATTGCTCTTGTTTTTCGAGCCATCAGCACTACGTGAGAAACGGCCGACTGTGTCGTTAAGCGACGGTGCCAACGGAATGTGCTCTTTTGCCGTTATTAAAAGAAATAACGACAATATATGTATCCGTAAACACTGTGCAGGCCTTTTCCTTAATGCTTGCTTACCTCAAAGAATGGTAAATGAAAGAGTCTTGGTTTTCACTCCAACAGAAACACAAAAATCAGCAAAGTTCTGCGAGTTTTTTTTTTGTTTTTAGCAATACTGCAGGTTAACTGCAGCCGAAGCAGGATTGGGGGTTAGAAAGGTGGAGTCAATCACCAGGTAATCCGTAAAATGGGAGAGGAGAACAGGGGAAAATTATTCAAAAATTGTAACAAAGCACAAATCAAATGCGTAGAAAAAAATGTAACAGCTCGGAACAAAGTTGAGAGGGGTAGCGGTAGTGGGGAACAGGAAAGTAAAACGCAATGCTAAGATTTACACATCAATCGACTCCAAAACATAGTCAGATATAGATATGTGATGAGGTAGGTTGTTCCATTCTGTTATGTTTCTGGAAAAGAAGGATTATTTAAATGCACTTAAATACTCCGCATTTATTAGGTCAATAAAACAACTTTCGCGTTTGCTGTCTCGATGAAATTTCACACATACACACTCCTACCTAGGTGCGAGACCCTTCACTGATTATCTCATAGTTGTCCATATAATGGTTTTCTAATTACGAGCGAGCGGCAGCTCTTTGAAGTATCGGCATCCACTTGCGCTCGGCACACCGTTCTTGTTGGTCGACAACTCACGATTAAGACGAGCTAACACAGTTTCACTGCACGCACATCTTCCTTGGATAGTTGTTTTCACGTGCCCAAACGATGAATTCACTCCAGCGGTCTTGATTATCCACAGGTGAACCAGGGAAGTTGGACGAGGTGGTTGGTCTCCGAGCCGAGTCCCAAAACATGTTTTCGCGAATGTAACGATGTTCCAAACCAGCTGGCTGGATAAAAGGTTCACCGTGCGTCTCACTTTCGAGCGCGATCGTTTTTTAGACCCTTCTAGCTATAATACTTTTCTTTATACGACCATATGTAAAAAAAACCACTGAGTGAAGCCGTGAGCCCATTGTTTGGTAAGGTTTCGCTCAATAAGTTTCGTTTAGGATAAGCTACATTGATGGGACGCGCCTAGAATGTTCCTCGAAATATATTCTCACTCCCCTGTGCAAAGAATCGTTCTAGCTATGCGACTTCTCGAGCTACAGGCGATAGCGTCACTTTCTGTTCCGAGATAAACACGAGGAAGCCATCTTGCTATTTGGAACAGCCAACCGAAACCAGAAATGGGCTCTAAGGTTCTTAATACTCCACCTAATCACTTGAAACTTGTTAAAAAACACGGTTCTTGACGTATTTTTTAAAAATAAAGGCCCGTTCACACTCTTACGACCTCTTAAATCTTGGTTCCTTACAACCTCTTAAACCAGAGGGCACAGTGGCGCCATCTATCGGGTTGCAGTGTAAACTTGACAATCCGGCATATTTTCTATTTCTCCCGCGCATTATCCTTTCTTTCTTGTCTCGAAAAACTTTTGGAAACGTTATAAACGAGCCTTTCTCATAGGTATTACGTACATTTGATCTCGAAAATGCCTTTTGTGAAATGCAGTTCCACGGTCACCGCATAGATGGCGCCAGAAATGAAATTTTAAGAAGTTTTAACAGATCTGGTCTCTCTCGGTCGAAGTCGGTCGCAAGAGTGTGAACGGGCCTTAAGACAACTCCCGTTTTCCTAGTTTTAATATAATTAACTGGCAATTAAACTTATGAAGATGGATGGATAGATGACCCTTGTGGATGGATGGATAAATGAACCAAGTTGAGCCCCTTTGGATTGGTGGGTAACTTACGCCACCTTGCGGTTTTGTTTTACCATTTTGTTTTTAGAATATTTTAATGTGCAATCTATATTCACTCAGCACTGCAACGTAAGTGAGGCCAGAACACCCCTTGCCATGAGTTAATAAGAAAATTCCCTCGCTTCCTGCCACCATTCACTTAATCTTTGCTTGGTAATCTCTTGAAATCCACTCTTCCTTCGCTGTCTCTAAAACCAAATGACTTCATTAAATCTATGTTGTGTTGTGCTTCACTTCGCTCTGTATGTTCTGGTTCGCAGAACACCAGTCCTCGCCTGAAACAACAACGAGCTGCATTTCCGTTGCCCATTACCTATTATATACTTTTCATGCTCACTGAGATATTCTGCACCATATCACATATCCATACTCCTAGATACTTGTATTTACTAGCTCCCTCAATAGTAACGTTCTGTACCTTCAGCCCCTCAACTTCCTCGTCGTTAAAAATCACGACTGCTCATGTCTCGTAACTGAATTCTAAACCTAATTCCTGTCCTTCCCTACCGCAGATGCTCATTAATTCATGCAGCCCTGTCCCGTTGTTAGCCATTACTACGATATTGTCCGCTTACATCAATCCCGGCAAGGATTGCTGAACGTTTTGGCCTAGCTTGCTGTCCGAAAGTTCGAATCCAAGCCCATTCTTCTCCAGTCCTCTCGGATACAACATGAACGGCAAAGGCGAAGACGGGCACCCCTGCGTAGGGAGTCGTCTTAGCTCTGCTTTAACCGTCGCCTTTCCTTCCCGTGATATAGTCACCTCACTATCTTTGTAAATGTTCCTCATTAGTTCTCGTTAGTCCTTCGTCTAGGTTTAAGCTGTCCGCTACGTCCCACAGGTCCTTTTGGTTCACATTGTCATAGGCACCCTTGGTAAAGGCGAGCCACAGCTGTCTGTTTTCCTTTTTGCGCTATTTCTATACACTGTGTACGAGAAAACATATTGTCCTCCAACCTTCTTTGTTTCCGAAGCCAGTTAAGTAACTCGACCCAGTATGCCCTCGCAATCCACCCGTTCCTCCAGTCTGTTCTTTGTAATGTGCATTACCAACCTGTAAATAACTGGTGTCACGGTTATCGGACGATGATTCCTAATATCGGACTTATCTCCTTTTCCCTTATATATCATACTCATCCTACTGAGCCTCATAGTGGTCTTTGTCGCTGCAGAAAGTTTGCTTTGAATTATGTTGTCTAGTTTCAGCGTTTACTTCTCTGGCAAAATTCAGCTTAATACGTTTGTGATCACTACCAAGACTTCTGGAACCTTCTTCGTCTTTTTTCGTTACTAGTAACTTACCATGTATGTTCTGACAAATGAGTACGTAATCTGTACTTGAATGTTGGTTGCCGGTTTTCTGTGCCCGTCACACTTGCGACTGGTATTACATAACGCTAATTCATGTTTTTCCCCCAGTTCTAGTGATATGCTTCCAGTTAATTCCGTATACTCATCCAGACCCTCTTCTGGGCGTTCATGCATCCCAGAATAATTATTTCAGAGCTTTCCGCTCTCTTGATATGCAATCAATCATTTTTCTGTTTTCCTCTTTTGCACCTGTACCTGTCCATAAGTAAACAACTCCAAGGACTGATTCCCCAGCGACTTTTCTTTTCAGCCACAAATGTCTGGCGCACTCCTTTCCGATTCTTTGAAAGTTCATGTTCTTCTTAATAAATCCTCCAATTCCACCTGCCTTCCTCGTTCCCAGCATTCTGTTGCACTGTTCCCACATAGTTACACAAACCAGCTGTGTTAATGTATCTGGGCTTGTTCTTTACACCAGGAAACTATTAAGTAGGCTCAAAAAGATGAATCATTGCTCTGGGATTCTCAGCGTTCGGTCAATGAGCGCTACATGAAGAAAAGCCGACATTCTCATTAAGCCGTGCTGCCACCGTAATGTGCCCTGCTGCTTCGATTACAAAATATTGACACTACATGTGTCCGTAAACACTTTGCAGAACGTTTCTTTAGTACAAGTTCTCACCTACCTGAGAAAAGTTGTTAATGGAATGCGTCTTTTGTATTCACTACAAGAGAGAAATCAGCTCGTACCTCGGGGTGGGGGAAACCTAAGACACTAAAAGTCCAATAAAAAAGAGCGGGACCACGTTTTGTTCGAAGTGAAATGTTTGTCGACACGGTACGGCGGCGACCAAGAAACGTTCGGCCAAAAGTTTTCGAGCGACTCTCTGATACCAGACAGCTCGAACCGAACGCCTGGCCCAAAGCTCTTGAAACGTTTGACCGCCCTTTGGCTTTTTAAAGTTTTACGTAACTTTCTTACGTAAGCTAGTTTCGTGTCCACCTGTAGCGTTCTTGTCCCATCCGACCATTGAATGTTGGAGACTCCACGTCGAGCGGTATGCTCTGGACAGGCGAGGACGTCCAAGGGCGTCGTCGTACGGGCAAACCGCGTTTCCACCTTGCGTCTGTAAGTCACGTTTCTTTCGAATAAAATGTGTCTCGACGTGTTACGGAGATGTCCGAGGTACACAAAGCACGCAGTTTTCGCTTGTGAACTACATCTTTATAAACAATCAGGTCAAACCCAACACCCGTCCGAAAGCACGTAAATTCAGGAGTACCCTCAGCTTCTGGGATCGTACGTAAACTTTGAGAGCAGCTGCGTCAATGAACCTGGGCTCGTTGTTCACCCGAGGAAACCAATAGGTCACACCAAAAACAATCGTAGGTCCATTGCTCTTGTTTTTCGAGCCATCAGCACTACATGAGAAACGGCCGACTGTGTCGTTAAGCGACGGTGCCAACGGAATGTGCTCTTTTGCCGTTATTAAAAGAAATAACGACAATATATGTATCCGTAAACACTGTGCAGGCCTTTTCTTTAATGCTTGCTTACCTCAAAGAATGGCAAATGAAAGAGTCTTGGTTTTCACTCCAACAGAAACACAAAAATCAGCAAAGTTCTGCGAGTGTTTTTTTCTTTGTTTTGTTTTTAGGAATATACTGCAGGTTAATTGCAGCCCAAGCAGGATTGGGGGTTACAAAAGTGGAGTCAAAACAGCGCATCACCAGGTAATCCGTAAAATGGGAGAGGAGAACAGGGGAAAATTATTCAAAAATTGTAACAAAGCACAAATCAAATGCGTAGAAAAAAATGTAACAGCTCGGAACAAAGTTGAGAGGGGTAGCGGTAGTGGGGAACAGGAAAGTAAAACGCAATGCTAAGATTTACACATCAATCGACTCCAAAACATAGTCAGATATAAATATGTGATGAGGTAGGTTGTTCCATTCTGTTATGTTTCTGGAAAAGAAGGATTATTTAAATGCACTTAAATACTCCGCATTTATTAGGTCAATAAAACAACTTTCGCGTTTGCTGTCTCGATGAAATTTCACACATACACACTCCTACCTAGGTGCGAGACCCTTCACTGATTATCTCATAGTTGTCCATATAATGGTTTTCTAATTACGAGCGAGCGGCAGCTCTTTGAAGTATCGGCATCCACTTGCGCTCGGCACACCGTTCTTGTTGGTCGACAACTCACGATTAAGACGAGCTAACACAGTTTCACTGCACGCACATCTTCCTTGGATAGTTGTTTTCACGTGCCCAAACGATGAATTCACTCCAGCGGTCTTGATTATCCACAGGTGAACCAGGGAAGTTGGACGAGGTGGTTGGTCTCCGAGCCGAGTCCCAAAACATGTTTTCGCGAATGTAACGATGTTCCAAACCAGCTGGCTGGATAAAAGGTTCACCGTGCGTCTCACTTTCGAGCGCGATCGTTTTTTAGACCCTTCTAGCTATAATACTTTTCTTTATACGACCATATGTAAAAAAAAACCACTGAGTGAAGCCGTGAGCCCATTGTTTGGTAAGGTTTCGCTCAATAAGTTTCGTTTAGGATAAGCTACATTGATGGGACGCGCCTAGAATGTTCCTCGAAATATATTCTCACTCCCCTGTGCAAAGAATCGTTCTAGCTATGCGACTTCTCGAGCTACAGGCGATAGCGTCACTTTCTGTTCCGAGATAAACACGAGGAAGCCATCTTGCTATTTGGAACAGCCAACCGAAACCAGAAATGGGCTCTAAGGTTCTTAATACTCCACCTAATCACTTGAAACTTGTTAAAAAACACGGTTCTTGACGTATTTTTTAAAAATAAAGGCCCGTTCACACTCTTACGACCTCTTAAATCTTGGTTCCTTACAACCTCTTAAACCAGAGGGCACAGTGGCGCCATCTATCGGGTTGCAGTGTAAACTTGACAATCCGGCATATTTTCTATTTCTCCCGCGCATTATCCTTTCTTTCTTGTCTCGAAAAACTTTTGGAAACGTTATAAACGAGCCTTTCTCATAGGTATTACGTACATTTGATCTCGAAAATGCCTTTTGTGAAATGCAGTTCCACGGTCACCGCATAGATGGCGCCAGAAATGAAATTTTAAGAAGTTTTAACAGATCTGGTCTCTCTCGGTCGAAGTCGGTCGCAAGAGTGTGAACGGGCCTTAAGACAACTCCCGTTTTCCTAGTTTTAATATAATTAACTGGCAATTAAACTTATGAAGATGGATGGATAGATGACCCTTGTGGATGGATGGATAAATGAACCAAGTTGAGCCCCTTTGGATTGGGTGGTAACTTACGCCACCTTGCGGTTTTGTTTTACCATTTTGTTTTTTAGAATATTTTAATGTGCAATCTATATTCACTCAGCACTGCAACGTAAGTGAGGCCAGAACACCCCCTTGCCATGAGTTAATAAGAAAATTCCCTCGCTTCCTGCCACCATTCACTTAATCTTTGCTTGGTAATCTCTTGAAATCCACTCTTCCTTCGCTGTCTCTAAAACCAAATGACTTCATTAAATCTATGTTGTGTTGTGCTTCACTTCGCTCTGTATGTTCTGGTTCGCAGAACACCAGTCCTCGCCTGAAACAACAACGAGCTGCATTTCCGTTGCCCATTACCTATTATATACTTTTCATGCTCACTGAGATATTCTGCACCATATCACATATCCATACTCCTAGATACTTGTATTTACTAGCTCCCTCAATAGTAACGTTCTGTACCTTCAGCCCCTCAACTTCCTCGTCGTTAAAAATCACGACTGCTCATGTTTCGTAACTGAATTCTAAACCTAATTCCTGTCCTTCCCTACCGCAGATGCTCATTAATTCATGCAGCCCTGTCCCGTTGTTAGCCATTACTACGATATTGTCCGCTTACATCAATCCCGGCAAGGATTGCTGAACTTTTGGCCTAGCTTGCTGTGCGTTCCAAGCCCATTCTTCTCCAGTCTATCCTCCAGTCCTCTCAGATACAACATGAACGGCAAAGGCGAAGACGGGCACCCCTGCGTAGGGAGTCGTCTTAGCTCTGCTTTAACCGTCGCCTTTCCTTCCCGTGATATAGTCACCTCACTATCTTTGTAAATGTTCCTCATTAGTTCTCGTTAGTCCTTCGTCTAGGTTTAAGCTGTCCGCTACGTCCCACAGGTCCTTTTGGTTCACATTGTCATAGGCACCCTTGGTAAAGGCGAGCCACAGCTGTCTGTTTTCCTTTTTGCGCTATTTCTATACACTGTGTACGAGAAAACATATTGTCCTCCAACCTTCTTTGTTTCCGAAGCCAGTTAAGTAACTCGACCCAGTATGCCCTCGCAATCCACCCGTTCCTCCAGTCTGTTCTTTGTAATGTGCATTACCAACCTGTAAATAACTGGTGTCACGGTTATCGGACGATGATTCCTAATATCGGACTTATCTCCTTTTCCCTTATATATCATACTCATCCTACTGAGCCTCATAGTGGTCTTTGTCGCTGCAGAAAGTTTGCTTTGAATTATGTTGTCTAGTTTCAGCGTTTACTTCTCTGGCAAAATTCAGCTTAATACGTTTGTGATCACTACCAAGACTTCTGGAACCTTCTTCGTCTTTTTTCGTTACTAGTAACTTACCATGTATGTTCTGACAAATGAGTACGTAATCTGTACTTGAATGTTGGTTGCCGGTTTTCTGTGCCCGTCACACTTGCGACTGGTATTACATAACGCTAATTCATGTTTTTCCCCAGTTCTAGTGATATGCTTCCAGTTAATTCCGTATACTCATCCAGACCCTCTTCTGTGCGTTCATGCATCCCAGAATAATTATTTCAGAGCTTTCCGCTCTCTTGATATGCAATCAATCATTTTTCTGTTTTCCTCTTTTGCACCTGTACCTGTCCGTAAGTAAACAACTCCAAGGACTGATTCCCCAGCGACTTTTCTTTTCAGCCACAAATGTCTGGCGCACTCCTTTCCGATTCTTTGAAAGTTCATGTTCTTCTTAATAAATCCTCCAATTCCACCTGCCTTGCTCCTTCCCTCCATTCTGTTGCACTAAGTTACACAAACCAGCAGTGTTAATGTATCTGGGCTTGTTCTTTACACCAGGAAACTATTAAGTAGGCTCAAAAAGATGAATCATTGCTCTGGGATTCTCAGCGTTCGGTCAATGAGCGCTACATGAAGAAAAGCCGACATTCTCATTAAGCCGTGCTGCCACTGTAATGTGCCCTGCTGCTTCGATTACAAAATATTGACACTACATGTGTCCGTAAACACTTTGCAGAACGTTTCTTTAGTACAAGTTCTCACCTACCTGAGAAAAGTTGTTAATGGAATGCGTCTTTTGTATTCACTACAAGAGAGAAATCAGCTCGTACCTCGGGGTGGGGGAAACCTAAGACACTAAAAGTCCAATAAAAAAGAGCGGGACCACGTTTTGTTCGCAGTGAAATGTTTGTCGACACGGTACGGCGGCGACCAAGAAACGTTCGGCCAAAAGTTTTCGAGCGACTCTCTGATACCAGACAGCTCGAACCGAACGCCTGGCTAAAGCTAAGTCATGTTTTTCCCCCAGTTCTAGTGATGTGCTTCGAGTTAATTCCGTATACTCATCCAGACCCTGTATATGGGCGTTCGTGTATCCCAGAATAATTATTTCAGAGCCTTCCCATCTCTATTATTCTGTTTTCCTCTTTTGCACCTGTCCCTGTCCATAAGTAAACAACTCCAAGGACTGTTGATTCCCCGGCGACTTTTCCTTTCAGCCACAAAAGTCTGGCGCACTCCTCTCTCATGCTTTGAAAGTTCATGTTCTTCTTAATTAATCCTCCAATTCCACCTGCCTTGCTCCTTCCCTCCATTCTGTTGCACTAAGTTACACAAACCAGCAGTGTTAATGTATCTGGGCTTGTTCTTTACATCAGGAAACTATTAAGTAGGCTCAAAAAGATGAATCATTGCTCTGGGATTCTCAGCGTTCGGTCAATGAGCGCTACATGAAGAAAAGCCGACATTCTCATTAAGCCGTGCTGCCACCGTAATGTGCCCTGCTGCTTCGATTACAAAATATTGACACTACATGTGTCCGTAAACACTTTGCAGAACGTTTCTTTAGTACAAGTTCTCACCTACCTGAGAAAAGTTGTTAATGGAATGCGTCTTTTGTATTCACTACAAGAGAGAAATCAGCTCGTACCTCGGGGTGGGGGAAACCTAAGACACTAAAAGTCCAATAAAAAAGAGCGGGACCACGTTTTGTTCGCAGTGAAATGTTTGTCGACACGGTACGGCGGCGACCAAGAAACGTTCGGCCAAAAGTTTTCGAGCGACTCTCTGATACCAGACAGCTCGAACCGAACGCCTGGCCCAAAGCTCTTGAAAAGTTTGACCGCCCTTTGGGTTTTTAAAGTTTTACGTAACTTTCTTACGTAAGCTAGTTTCGTGTCCACCTGTAGCGTTCTTGTCCCATCCGACCATTGAATGTTGGAGACTCCACGTCGAGCGGTATGCTCTGGACAGGCGAGGACGTCCAAGGGCGTCGTCGTACGGGCAAACCGCGTTTCCACCTTGCGTCTGTAAGTCACGTTTCTTTCGAATAAAATGTGTCTCGACGTGTTACGGAGATGTCCGAGGTACACAAAGCACGCAGTTTTCGCTTGTGAACTACATCTTTATAAACAATCAGGTCAAACCCAACACCCGTCCGAAAGCACGTAAATTCAGGAGTACCCTCAGCTTCTGGGATCGTACGTAAACTTTGAGAGCAGCTGCGTCAATGAACCTGGGCTCGTTGTTCACCTGAGGAAACCAATAGGTCACACCAAAAACAATCGTAGGTCCATTGCTCTTGTTTTTCGAGCCATCAGCACTACGTGAGAAACGGCCGACTGTGTCGTTAAGCGACGGTGCCAACGGAATGTGCTCTTTTGCCGTTATTAAAAGAAATAACGACAATATATGTATCCGTAAACACTGTGCAGGCCTTTTCCTTAATGCTTGCTTACCTCAAAGAATGGTAAATGAAAGAGTCTTGGTTTTCACTCCAACAGAAACACAAAAATCAGCAAAGTTCTGCGAGTTTTTTTTTTGTTTTGTTTTTAGGAATACTGCAGGTTAACTGCAGCCCAAGCAGGATTGGGGGTTAGAAAGGTGGAGTCAATCACCAGGTAATCCGTAAAATGGGAGAGGAGAACAGGGGAAAATTATTCAAAAATTGTAACAAAGCACAAATCAAATGCGTAGAAAAAAATGTAACAGCTCAGAACAAAGTTGAGAGGGGTAGCGGTAGTGGGGAACAGGAAAGTAAAACGCAATGCTAAGATTTACACATCAATCGACTCCAAAACATAGTCAGATATAGATATGTGATGAGGTAGGTTGTTCCATTCTGTTATGTTTCTGGAAAAGAAGGATTATTTAAATGCACTTAAATACTCCGCATTTATTAGGTCAATAAAACAACTTTCGCGTTTGCTGTCTCGATGAAATTTCACACATACACACTCCTACCTAGGTGCGAGACCCTTCACTGATTATCTCATAGTTGTCCATATAATGGTTTTCTAATTACGAGCGAGCGGCAGCTCTTTGAAGTATCGGCATCCACTTGCGCTCGGCACACCGTTCTTGTTGGTCGACAACTCACGATTAAGACGAGCTAACACAGTTTCACTGCACGCACATCTTCCTTGGATAGTTGTTTTCACGTGCCCAAACGATGAATTCACTCCAGCGGTCTTGATTATCCACAGGTGAACCAGGGAAGTTGGACGAGGTGGTTGGTCTCCGAGCCGAGTCCCAAAACATGTTTTCGCGAATGTAACGATGTTCCAAACCAGCTGGCTGGATAAAAGGTTCACCGTGCGTCTCACTTTCGAGCGCGATCGTTTTTTAGACCCTTCTAGCTATAATACTTTTCTTTATACGACCATATGTAAAAAAAACCACTGAGTGAAGCCGTGAGCCCATTGTTTGGTAAGGTTTCGCTCAATAAGTTTCGTTTAGGATAAGCTACATTGATGGGACGCGCCTAGAATGTTCCTCGAAATATATTCTCACTCCCCTGTGCAAAGAATCGTTCTAGCTATGCGACTACTCGAGCTACAGGCGATAGCGTCACTTTCTGTTCCGAGATAAACACGAGGAAGCCATCTTGCTATTTGGAACAGCCAACCGAAACCAGAAATGGGCTCTAAGGTTCTTAATACTCCACCTAATCACTTGAAACTTGTTAAAAAACACGGTTCTTGACGTATTTTTAAAAATAAAGGCCCGTTCACACTCTTACGACCTCTTAAATCTTGGTTCCTTACAACCTCTTAAACCAGAGGGCACAGTGGCGCCATCTATCGGGTTGCAGTGTAAACTTGACAATCCGGCATATTTTCTATTTCTCCCGCGCATTATCCTTTCTTTCTTGTCTCGAAAAACTTTTGGAAACGTTATAAACGAGCCTTTCTCATAGGTATTACGTACATTTGATCTCGAAAATGCCTTTTGTGAAATGCAGTTCCACGGTCACCGCATAGATGGCGCCAGAAATGAAATTTTAAGAAGTTTTAACAGATCTGGTCTCTCTCGGTCGAAGTCGGTCGCAAGAGTGTGAACGGGCCTTAAGACAACTCCCGTTTTCCTAGTTTTAATATAATTAACTGGCAATTAAACTTATGAAGATGGATGGATAGATGACCCTTGTGGATGGATGGATAAATGAACCAAGTTGAGCCCCATTGGATTTGGCGGTAACTTACGCCACCTTGCGGTTTTGTTTTACCGTTTTGTTTTTAGAATATTTTAATGTGCAATCTATATTCACTCAGCACTGCAACGTAAGTGAGGCCAGAACACCCCTTGCCATGAGTTAATAAGAAAATTCCCTCGCTTCCTGCCACCATTCACTTAATCTTTGCTTGGTAATCTCTTGAAATCCACTCTTCCTTCGCTGTCTCTAAAACCAAATGACTTCATTAAATCTATGTTGTGTTGTGCTTCACTTCGCTCTGTATGTTCTGGTTCGCAGAACACCAGTCCTCGCCTGAAACAACAACGAGCTGCATTTCCGTTGCCCATTACCTATTATACTTTTCATGCTCACTGAGATATTCTGCACCATATCACATATCCATACTCCTAGATACTTGTATTTACTAGCTCCCTCAATAGTAACGTTCTGTACCTTCAGCCCCTCAACTTCCTCGTCGTTAAAAATCACGACTGCTCATGTCTCGTAACTGAATTCTAAACCTAATTCCTGTCCTTCCCTACCGCAGATGCTCATTAATTCATGCAGCCCTGTCCTGTTGTTAGCCATTACTACGATATTGTCCGCTTACATCAATCCCGGCAAGGATTGCTGAACGTTTTGGCCTAGCTTGCTGTCCGTTCCAAGCCCGATTCTTAGCTCCAGTCTATCCTCCAGTCCTCTCAGATACAACATGAACGGCAAAGGCGAAGACGGGCACCCCTGCGTAGGGAGTCGTCTTAGCTCTGCTTTAACCGTCGCCTTTCCTTCCCGTGATATAGTCACCTCACTATCTTTGTAAATGTTCCTCATTAGTTCTCGTTAGTCCTTCGTCTAGGTTTAA
>JAZHYW010024135.1:0-12975 GCA_037355805.1 Ixodes ricinus
CAGGCGAAAATTTTCAACTGGGACCAGTTGGTCCCAGTTGCAACTGGTTTATGGAACAATTCCCAGTTGCAACTGGTCCCAGTTGGAATTGGTCCCAGTTGGAGTTGGTCCCAGTTACAACTGGTCCCAGTTGGAGTTGGTCCCAGTTACCGCTGGTGCCAACTCCAGCGACAATGAAACACGGCACAAAAATGGAAGGTTGACAAGTCTTTATTGTCAAAAACTTAGAGAATAAAACTAAGTAATAGGTTCGGTGACGTACACGCTCCGGGTTTAGCCACTTGCTTGCGACGACTGAGTCGCTTTTCCGAAGGTAGTATTCGTGAGATGAAGGAAGATCGGCCGCTGGCGTCTTTTTAGTGAAGACGTCCTCAGCTTCTCTCCCCATCGCGTGACGAAAGGTGCTCACCCTTGTTCCCGCCTCGCGCAGCTGCAGTCCTGACAGGATGCGGTAGCGCTCCCACCTTGCAATCCGACATTTCCAATGCCTCTGTCACAACAGTCAAACATTTTCAAGGTAGACCTCCCGCCATTTTCGCCATTGTGCTCTCCGCGGCGGTTCTCTCTCCCGTCCGGTCTTTCCTGGGTGCCCTCCGATCGCTGAACCACATCTTTCCGTCCTCGAAGTTCACCGCTGCCGCCACGGTGTGTGTACAGTTGGGTCCAAAGAAGCGCAGCTGTAGTTTTGACATTTTCATAACGACGCAATCTTCGGTGATGGCGACCCTTCTCTACCGCGTCGCGTCTTCTATGGCGCGTCGTCCGTCCGACTCCGGCACCTCCGGCACGCCCGGCACCGATGAATACGGCTGAGCGCCATCTGGATCGACAGCGCGTACCACTAATCGCACCCGCGTGCAGGGCGGCAAGCTTGCTCTGATCGGCCAAAAGCATAGAGTTATTACAATAAACGCTAGAGGCTCAGCTGGCGCTAGTGTGCTGTTGCATTTTGAAGCAGACAGCAAGCAGTCTAAATTTGACTTCCGGTAATGTATTCCTATGGGAAAAAGCGAGTGCATTTTCTCTCTGCGCTCGATTATAAGAGCAAATATCACGAATAATTTGTACTTACTAGGCACATTGGAACATTTCTCAGTCACGCAGACGAAATAAATGGTCAGTTACGGCATTTTTCTTTCAAATTCATCGCATTAAAAACGGTGCTAAAACGGCTTCGTACGTGTATTTTTGTGCACTGTCGGACACTGTTAGCGCGAACACGGCGTCGACGCTTTCCAACATGGGGGATATACGTGCCAAACGAACGAAGGACATGTGGAAAACCGAGAGAGACGGCAAGAACTACGCAGTAACACTGGATAAGTAACTCCGTCTGCTTGCAGACGATCAAAATAAATTGAAAGTCACGTAATATAGTCAGATTTGCAATAAATAAGTACTGCGAAGATGCTTGTTCTGGGTTCAAATGGTTCAAATCATCACCCGCACGCTCCAAATCTTTGCAAATAAGGGGAGCCAGAGAGCAGGTGCCCGATAAAAACTGCCCGACATGGGAAATAATAAAAAGACATACCTTTCGTAGCTCACGTGCTTTATTTTTTGCGTTCGAATGTTTCTTTAACCGATCGTAAAGATGCGCACGACGGAGTGATTTTCATCCAATGACAGGACGGGCATATTAGCAATATATAAGCACCACCGAAATGCTAGCGAACCTGAACAGACACTACATTCCTTTCGATCGTTAGTTTGCTTAGAACCGTCGCTCGTTTTCACATACCTTCCTTGAAACAGGGGTTTGGGCCTGAAATAGAGCGAAGTTTAACATCGCTCAGTGGTAAAGAAAAATGCTGTAACTAAAGCAATTACACTTTCACAATACCAATAAAGGTACATACTATCCGTTACAACCGATATGACAAAAGTTATTCATGTTATTTTCCGGCGAAGAGACAAAATTCACGCGTTTTCCCATAGGAATACACAGGAGGCTGGAAATGCAGACTGCATGCTGTCTGCTTCAATTTGCAACCGGAAGTCCCGTAGACACTAGCGCCAGCTGAGCCTCTAGCGTTTACTGTAATAACTCTGTGTAGGAATATACAGGGAGGCTGAAATGCAGACTGCATGCTGTCTGCTTCAACTTGCATACCGCGAAGTCCCGCAGACACTAGCGCCAGCTGAGCCTCTAGCGTTTACTGTAATAACTCTATGGCCAAAAGATTAAGAGAAAATGGAAAAAAAGAATACTGTAGGTATTTAAATAAATGTTTTAATACATTTTAATAATGCACTAAATGTGCATTAGGTAAACACATTTTATGTCACTAATTATATTTTCAAATTAAAAGAAATTATTTAGTTAATTAAAATTTTATTATTATTTTATAAAATATAAATGTACCTATTAATTAAAAATTTCCCTATTTGTATAAATCTAAAGATGTAAGTGTTTTTAGTTTTCTTTATTAGCAAAGGTCAATACACCCCCAACTTGTCAAAATTGTTGCCCCGTGCGAACTGGGAACGGGAAAACCATTAGAAGTCCGACTGGAAATCGCTCCAACCAGCTACTTCCTAACTGGTCCCAGTTCACTCCATTCCCAACTGGGCGTCAAACCAGTTGACCCCAACTGGGAATGGTTCAAACCAGCTGACTCCCAACTGGGAATGGTTCAAACCAGTTGACTCCCAACTGGGAATGGTTCAAACCAGTTGACCCCTCAGCTGGTCCCAGTTGGACTCCTATTGGTCCCAGTGCTAGTCCCAGTTCCCAGTCGGGACCAGTTAGTCCCAGTTGAAACCAGTTGAGGTGCCAACTGGTCCCAGTTAGAAATTTTCGCCTGGGAAACCAGCAGTGTTAATGTGTCCTGGGCTTCTTCTTTACATCAGGAAACTATTAAGTAGGCTCAAAAAGATGAATCATTGCTCTGGGATTCTCAGCGTTCGGTCAATGAGCGCTACATGAAGAAAAGCCGACATTCTCATTAAGCCGTGCTGCCACTGTAATGTGCCCTGCTGCTTCGATTACAAAATATTGACACTACATGTGACCGTAAACACTTTGCAGAACGTTTCTTTAGTACAAGTTCTCACCTACCTGAGAAAAGTTGTTAATGGAATGCGTCTTTTGTATTCACTACAAGAGAGAAATCAGCTCGTACCTCTTGGTGGGGGAAACCTAAGACACTAAAAGTCCAATAAAAAAGAGCGGGATCACGTTTTGTTCGAAATGAAATGTTTGTCGACATGGTACGGCGGCGACCAAGAAACGTTCGGCCAAAAGTTTTCGAGCCACTTTCTGATACCAGACAGCTCGAACCGAACGCCTCGCCCAAAGCTCTTGAAAAGTTTGACCGCCCTTTGGGTTTTTAAAGTTTTACGTAACTTTCTTACGTAAGCTAGTTTCGTGTCCACCTGTAGCATTCTTGTCCCATCCGACCATTGAATGTTGGAGACTCCACGTCGAGCGGTATGCTCTGGACAGGCCAGGACGTCCAAGGGCGTCGTCGTACGGGCAAACCGCGTTTCCACCTTGCGTCTGTAAGTCACGTTTCTTTCGAATAAAATGTGTCTCGACGTGTTACGGAGATGTCCGAGGTACACAAAGCACGCAGTTTTCGCTTGTGAACTACATCTTTATAAACAATCAGGTCAAACCCAACACCCGTCCGAAAGCACGTAAATTCAGGAGTACCCTCAGCTTTTGGGATCGTACGTAAACTTTGAGAGCAGCTGCGTCAATGAACCTGGGCTCGTTGTTCACCTGAGGAAACCAATAGGTCACACCAAAAACAATCGTAGGTCCATTGCTCTTGTTTTTCGAGCCATCAGCACTACTTGAGAAACGGCTGACTGTGTCGTTAAGCGACGGTGCCAACGGAATGTGCTCTTTTGCTGTTATTAAAAGAAATAACGACAATATATGTATCCCTAAACACTGTGCAGGTTAACGAAAAAAGAGTCATAGTACAGGCTAGCTGGTGGAAGTCAACCATTTCGTCGTTTACCCTGAGACTGGGGGTTTTTAGAAGAGCAAAAGTGACAGAAAAACAGACAGGTCTCCTGTCTGTTTTTCTGTCACTTTTGCTCTTCTAAAAACCCCCAGTCTCAGGGTAAACGACGAAATGGTTGACTGTGCAGGTCTTTTCTTTAATGCTTGCTTACCTCAAAGAATGGTAAATGAAAGAGTCTTGGTTTTCACTCCAACAGAAACACAAAAATCAGCAAAGTTCTGCGAGTGTTTTTTTCTTTGTTTTATTTTTAGGAATATACTGCAGGTTCATTGCAGCCCAAGCAGGATTGGGGGTTACAAAAGTGGAGTCAAAACAGCGCATCACCAGGTAATCCGTAAAATGGGAGAGGAGAACAGGGGAAAATTATTCAAAAATTGTAACAAAGCACAAATCAAATGCGTAGAAAAAAATGTAACACCTCGGAACAAAGTTGAGAGGGGTAGCGGTAGTGGGGAACAGGAAAGTAAAACGCAATGCTAAGATTTACATCAAACAAACGCTCAATCGACTCCAAAACATAGTCAGATATAGATATGTGATGAGGTAGGTTGTTCCATTCTGTTATGTTTCTGGAAAAGAAGGATTATTTAAATGCACTTAAATACTCCGCATTTATTAGGTCAATAAAACAACTTTCGCGTTTGCTGTCTCGATGAAATTTCACACATACACACTCCTACCTAGGTGCGAGACCCTTCACTGATTATCTCATAGCTGTCCATACAATGGTTTTCTAATTACGAGCGAGCGGCAGCTCTTTGAAGTATCGGCATCCACTTGCGCTCGGCACACCGTTCTTGTTGGTCGACAACTCACGATTAAGACGAGCTAACACAGTTTCACTGCACGCACATCTTCCTTGGATAGTTGTTTTCACGTGCCCAAACGATGAATTCACTCCAGCGGTCCTGGTTATTCACAGGTGAACCATGGAAGTTGGACGAGGTGGTTGGTCTCCGAGCCGAGTCCCAAAACATGTTGTCGCGAATGTAACGATGTTCCAAACCAGCTGGCTGGATAAAAGGTTCACCGTGCGTCTCACTTTCGAGCGCGATCGTTTTTTAGACCCTTCTAGCTATAATACTTTTCTTTATACGACCATATGTAAAAAAAAAACCACTGAGTGAAGCCGTGAGCCCATTGTTTGGTAAGGTTTCGATCAATAAGTTTCGTTTAGGATAAGCTACATTGATGGGACGCGCCTAGAATGTTCCTCGAAATATATTCTCACTCCCCTGTGCAAAGAATCGTTCTAGCTATGCGACTACTCGAGCTACAGGCGACAGCGTCACTTTCCGTTCCGAGATAAACACGAGGAAGCCATCTTGCTATTTGGAACAGCCAACCGAAACCAGAAATGGGCTCTAAGGTTCTTAATACTCCACCTAATCACTTGAAACTTGTTAAAAAACACGGTTCTTGACGTATTTTTTAAAAATAAAGGCCCGTTCACACTCTTACGACCTCTTAAATCTTGGTTCCTTACAATTTCTTAAACCAGAGGGCACAGTGGCGCCATCTATCGGGTTGCAGTGTAAACTTGACAATCCGGCATATTTTCTATTTCTCCCGCGCATTATCTTTTCTTTCTTGTCTCGAAAAACTTTTGGAAACGTTATAAACGAGCCTTTCTCATAGGTATTACGTACATTTGATCTCGAAAATGCCTTTTGTGAAATGCAGTTCCACGGTCACCGCATAGATGGCGCCAGAAATGAAATTTTAAGAAGTTTTAACAGATCTGGTCTCTCTCGGTCGAAGTCGGTCGCAAGAGTGTGAACGGGCCTTAAGACAACTCCCGTTTTCCTAGTTTTAATATAATTAACTGGCAATTAAACTTATGAAGATGGATGGATAGATGACCCTTGTGGATGGATGGATAAATGAACCAAGTTGAGCCCCTTTGGATTGTTTGGTAACTTACGCCACCTAGCGGTTTTGTTTTACAATTTATTTTTAGAATATTTTAATGTGCAATAAAAGAATCACCGTGCGTTTAACTTTCGAGCGCGATCGTTTCCTGAGAAGTAGAGCCTTCTAGCTATCATGCTTTTCTTTATACGAATATATGTCAAAACCCCATTGAGTGAAAGCGTGGCCCTAAAGTTCAGAAGTCACGAATAAAACTATTTCTCAAAACCAAAATGCCAGCAGGTGTCCTCCGCCCCCCCCCCCCATAAAGGTAGGCGTCGCGGGTTCGAATCCCCCTCAGGACGAATTTTTTTTTCTTTTTTTTTTTTTACAGGTGTCTTCTTTTTTAAATTATTTATTTGCGTATGTCCTCGCCTGAAAACACAACAAGCTTCCCCCAGAATTGTCACGAGTGCTTTCTTTGGTAATAACTGTTTTGTTTAATCTATAGCTTTCCAGAGCCGTCCTAGTCTGCATTCCCTCTAGCCCCCGATCTCTTTCCGTGGCCTTAACTTTCTTCTTAACTGAGACCTGATCTTTTGCATCTCCACTATAGCCTACAAACTTTCCTCTTAATTTCATGGTGCGCTGTATCCACTTTGTGTCTATACTCGTCGTGTATAAATAGCTGAAAACCTTTCCTGCCCATTGCTCCCCATCCATTCGCCTGAAACGATCCTCAAATTCCATCTTGCTCACCGCTTCCCCGCTCTCAAATGACGCCCGTCCCATGTCCCCTTGTACTCCCTGGTTTGGAGGTTTGCAATGTGTCCCCAAAGGCAGCCTACCTACTCCGCGCTGTTTTATTTCTAGTCTTGCATGCACATCGGATTTCATGCATAGCACGGCGTTTCCACAAGTCAAAAAAGCCAGGCACCGCGACCCCTTTCCAAATCTATCTCACCACCTCATACCTGTTGTAATTCCAAAGAGCTCTATTTTTCATTACCGCTGCATTTCCGTTACCCATTACCTATTATATATTTTTCATGCTCACTCAGATATTCTGCACCATATCACATATCCATACTCCTCGATACTTGTATTTACTAGCTCTCTCAATAGTAACGTTCTGTACCTTCAGCCCCTCAACTTCCTCGTCGTTAAAAATCACGACTGCTCATGTCTCGTAACTGAATTCTAAACCTAATTCCTGTCCTTCCCTACCGCAGATGCTCATTAATTCATGCAGCCCTGTCCTGTTGTTAGCCATTACTACGATATTGTCCGCTTACATCAATCCCGGCAAGGATTGCTGAACGTTTTGGCCTAGCTTGCTGTCCGAAAGTTCGAATCCAAGCCCATTCTTCTCCAGTCCTCTCGGATACAACATGAACGGCAAAGGCGAAGACGGGCACCCCTGCGTAGGGAGTCGTCTTAGCTCTGCCTTAACCGTCGCCTTTCCTTCCCGTGATATAGTCACCTCACTATCTTTGTAAATGTTCCTCATTAGTTCTCGTTAGTCCTTCGTCTAGGTTTAAGCTGTCCGCTACGTCCCACAGGTCCTTTTGGTTCACATTGTCATAGGCACCCTTGGTAAAGGCGAGCCACAGCTGTCTGTTTTCCTTTTTGCGCTATTTCTATACACTGTGTACGAGAAAACATATTGTCCTCCAACCTTCTTTGTTTCCGAAGCCAGTTAAGTAACTCGACCCAGTATGCCCTCGCAATCCACCCGTTCCTCCAGTCTGTTCTTTGTAATGTGCATTACCAACCTGTAAATAACTGGTGTCACGGTTATCGGACGATGATTCCTAATATCGGACTTATCTCCTTTTCCCTCATATATCATACTCATCCTACTGAGCCTCATAGTGGTCTTTGTCGCTGCAGAAAGTTTGCTTTGAATTATGTTGTCTAGTTTCAGCGTTTACTTCTCTGGCAAAATTCAGCTTAATACGTTTGTGATCACTACCAAGACTTCTGGAACCTTCTTCGTCTTTTTTCGTTACTAGTAACTTACCATGTATGTTCTGACAAATGAGTACGTAATCTGTACTTGAATGTTGGTTGCCGGTTTTCTGTGCCCGTCACACTTGCGACTGGTATTACATAACGCTAATTCATGTTTTTCCCCCAGTTCTAGTGATATGCTTCCAGTTAATTCCGTATACTCATCCAGACCCTCTTCTGGGCGTTCATGTATCCCAGAATAATTATTTCAGAGCTTTCCGCTCTCTTGATATGCAATCAATCATTTTTCTGTTTTCCTCTTTTGCACCTGTACCTGTCCGTAAGTAAACAACTCCAAGGACTGATTCCCCAGCGACTTTTCTTTTCAGCCACAAATGTCTGGCGCACTCCTTTCCGATTCTTTGAAAGTTCATGTTCTTCTTAATAAATCCTCCAATTCCACCTCCCTTCCTCGTTCCCAGCATTCTGTTGCACTGTTCCCACACATAGTTACACAAAGCAGCAGTGTTAATGTGTCTGGGCTTCTTCTTTACATCAGGAAACTATTAAGTAGGCTCAAAAAGATGAATCATTGCTCTGGGATTCTCAGCGTTCGGTCAATGAGCGCTACATGAAGAAAAGCCGACATTCTCATTAAGCCGTGCTGCCACCGTAATGTGCCCTGCTGCTTCGATTACAAAATATTGACACTACATGTGTCCGTAAACACTTTGCAGAACGTTTCTTTAGTACAAGTTCTCACCTACCTGAGAAAAGTTGTTAATGGAATGCGTCTTTTGTATTCACTACAAGAGAGAAATCAGCTCGTACCTCGGGGTGGGGGAAACCTAAGACACTAAAAGTCCAATAAAAAAGAGCGGGACCACGTTTTGTTCGAAGTGAAATGTTTGTCGACACGGTACGGCGGCGACCAAGAAACGTTCGGCCAAAAGTTTTCGAGCGACTCTCTGATACCAGACAGCTCGAACCGAACGCCTGGCTAAAGCTAAGTCATGTTTTTCCCCCAGTTCTAGTGATGTGCTTCGAGTTAATTCCGTATACTCATCCAGACCCTGTATGTGGGCGTTCGTGTATCCCAGAATAATTATTTCAGAGCCTTCCCATCTCTATTATTCTGTTTTCCTCTTTTGCACCTGTCCCTGTCCATAAGTAAACAACTCCAAGGACTGTTGATTCCCCGGCGACTTTTCCTTTCAGCCACAAAAGTCTGGCGCACTCCTCTCTCATGCTTTGAAAGTTCATGTTCTTCTTAATTAATCCTCCAATTCCACCTGCCTTGCTCCTTCCCTCCATTCTGTTGCACTAAGTTACACAAACCAGCAGTGTTAATGTGTCTGGGCTTCTTCTTTACATCAGGAAACTATTAAGTAGGCTCAAAAAGATGAATCATTGCTCTGGGATTCTCAGCGTTCGGTCAATGAGCGCTACATGAAGAAAAGCCGACATTCTCATTAAGCCGTGCTGCCACCGTAATGTGCCCTGCTGCTTCGATTACAAAATATTGACACTACATGTGTCCGTAAACACTTTGCAGAACGTTTCTTTAGTACAAGTTCTCACCTACCTGAGAAAAGTTGTTAATGGAATGCGTCTTTTGTATTCACTACAAGAGAGAAATCAGCTCGTACCTCGGGGTGGGGAAACCTAAGACACTAAAAGTCCAATAAAAAAGAGCGGGACCACGTTTTGTTCGAAGTGAAATGTTTGTCGACACGGTACGGCGGCGACCAAGAAACGTTCGGCCAAAAGTTTTCGAGCGACTCTCTGATACCAGACAGCTCGAACCGAACGCCTGGCACAAAGCTCTTGAAAAGTTTGACCGCCCTTTGGGTTTTTAAAGTTTTACGTAACTTTCTTACGTAAGCTAGTTTCGTGTCCACCTGCAGCGTTCTTGTCCCATCCGACCATTGAATGTTGGAGACTCCACGTCGAGCGGTATGCTCTGGACAGGTCCGAGGACGTCCAAGGGCGTCGTCGTACGGGCAAACCGCGTTTCCACCTTGCGTCTGTAAGTCACGTTTCTTTCGAATAAAATGTGTCTCGACGTGTTACGGAGATGTCCGAGGTACACAAAGCACGCAGTTTTCGCTTGTGAACTACATCTTTATAAACAATCAGGTCAAACCCAACACCCGTCCGAAAGCACGTAAATTCAGGAGTACCCTCAGCTTCTGGGATCGTACGTAAACTTTGAGAGCAGCTGCGTCAATGAACCTGGGCTCGTTGTTCACCTGAGGAAACCAATAGGTCACACCAAAAACAATCGTAGGTCCATTGCTCTTGTTTTTCGAGCCATCAGCACTACGTGAGAAACGGCCGACTGTGTCGTTAAGCGACGGTGCCAACGGAATGTGCTCTTTTGCCGTTATTAAAAGAAATAACGACAATATATGTATCCGTAAACACTGTGCAGGCCTTTTCCTTAATGCTTGCTTACCTCAAAGAATGGTAAATGAAAGAGTCTTGGTTTTCACTCCAACAGAAACACAAAAATCAGCAAAGTTCTGCGAGTTTTTTTGTTTTTAGCAATACTGCAGGTTAACTGCAGCCGAAGCAGGATTGGGGGTTAGAAAGGTGGAGTCAATCACCAGGTAATCCGTAAAATGGGAGAGGAGAACAGGGGAAAATTATTCAAAAATTGTAACAAAGCACAAATCAAATGCGTAGAAAAAAATGTAACAGCTCAGAACAAAGTTGAGAGGGGTAGCGGTAGTGGGGAACAGGAAAGTAAAACGCAATGCTAAGATTTACACATCAATCGACTCCAAAACATAGTCAGATATAGATATGTGATGAGGTAGGTTGTTCCATTCTGTTATGTTTCTGGAAAAGAAGGATTATTTAAATGCACTTAAATACTCCGCATTTATTAGGTCAATAAAACAACTTTCGCGTTTGCTGTCTCGATGAAATTTCACACATACACACTCCTACCTAGGTGCGAGACCCTTCACTGATTATCTCATAGTTGTCCATATAATGGTTTTCTAATTACGAGCGAGCGGCAGCTCTTTGAAGTATCGGCATCCACTTGCGCTCGGCACACCGTTCTTGTTGGTCGACAACTCACGATTAAGACGAGCTAACACAGTTTCACTGCACGCACATCTTCCTTGGATGTTGTTTTCACGTGCCCAAACGATGAATTCACTCCAGCGGTCTTGATTATCCACAGGTGAACCAGGGAAGTTGGACGAGGTGGTTGGTCTCCGAGCCGAGTCCCAAAACATGTTTTCGCGAATGTAACGATGTTCCAAACCAGCTGGCTGGATAAAAGGTTCACCGTGCGTCTCACTTTCGAGCGCGATCGTTTTTTAGACCCTTCTAGCTATAATACTTTTCTTTATACGACCATATGTAAAAAAAAACCACTGAGTGAAGCCGTGAGCCCATTGTTTGGTAAGGTTTCGCTCAATAAGTTTCGTTTAGGATAAGCTACATTGATGGGACGCGCCTAGAATGTTCCTCGAAATATATTCTCACTCCCCTGTGCAAAGAATCGTTCTAGCTATGCGACTACTCGAGCTACAGGCGATAGCGTCACTTTCTGTTCCGAGATAAACACGAGGAAGCCATCTTGCTATTTGGAACAGCCAACCGAAACCAGAAATGGGCTCTAAGGTTCTTAATACTCCACCTAATCACTTGAAACTTGTTAAAAAACACGGTTCTTGACGTATTTTTAAAGACAACTCCCGTTTTCCTAGTTTTAATATAATTAACTGGCAATTAAACTTATGAAGATGGATGGATAGATGACCCTTGTGGATGGATGGATAAATGAACCAAGTTGAGCCCCTTTGGATTGGGGGGTAACTTACGCCACCTTGCGGTTTTGTTTTACCATTTTGTTTTTTAGAATATTTTAATGTGCAATCTATATTCACTCAGCACTGCAACGTAAGTGAGGCCAGAACACCCCCTTGCCATGAGTTAATAAGAAAATTCCCTCGCTTCCTGCCACCATTCACTTAATCTTTGCTTGGTAATCTCTTGAAATCCACTCTTCCTTCGCTGTCTCTAAAACCAAATGACTTCATTAAATCTATGTTGTGTTGTGCTTCACTTCGCTCTGTATGTTCTGGTTCTATGCGACTTCCGGGAGGCAAATTGAAGCAGACAGCAACCAGTCTACTTTTGCGGTGCTCCTGTACATTCCTATGGGAAAACGCGCATGAAATTTGTCTCTTCGCCGGAAAAAAACACGAATAACTTTTGTTATTTCGGTTGTACCGGATAGTATGTACCTTTATTGATATTGTGAAAGTGTAATTGCTTTAGTTACAGCATTTTCCTTTACCACTGAACGATATTGAACTTCGCTATATTTCAGGCCCAAACCTCTGTTTCAAGGAAGGTATGTAAAAATGAGCGACGATTCTAAGCGAAATAGCAATCGAAAGGAATCTAGAGTGCGTTCAAGGTTCGCCAGCGTTCCGGTGGCGCTTATATATTGCTAGTATGCCCGTTCTGTCACTATATGAAAATGACTCCGTTGTGCATCTTTCCGATCTGTTAAAAAAATAAAGTATGTGGGCTACGAAAGGTGTTTCTTTTAATTATTTTCTATTTCGGGCAGTTTTAATCGGGCAGCTGTTCTCTGGCTTCTCCCTATTTGCAAGGATATGGAGCGTGCGGTTGATGATTTGAACCCAGAACAAGCATCTTCGCACATATTCATGAGCATAAAGAATAAAGCAGTACTTACAATTTATTTTGATCGTCTGCAAGCCCAAGGAGTTACTTATCCAGTGTTACTGAGTAGTTCTTGCCGTCTCTCTTGGTTTTCCACCTGTTTTTCGTTCGTCTGGCACGTATATCCCCCATGCTGGAAAGCGCCGACGCCGCGTTCGCGCTAACAGTGTCCGTCAGTGCACATAAATACACGTACGAAGCGGTTTTAGCACCGTTTTTCACGCCACGAATTTCAAATAAAAACACTGTAACTGACCAATTATTTCGTCTGCGTGACTGAGAAATGTTTCAAGCTACCTAGTACGTACGAATTATTCGTGATATTTGCTCTTATAATCGAGCGCAGAGAGAAAATGCACTCGCTTTTTCCCATAGAAATGCATTACCGGAAGTCAATTTCGGACTGGTTGCTGTCTGCTTCAATTTGCAGCAGCACACTAGCGCCAGTTGAACCTCTAGCGTACATTATAATAACTCT
>JAZHYW010024139.1:0-17894 GCA_037355805.1 Ixodes ricinus
GTCCATGACGTCATGTCATAAAAGCGGAATGACCCCATGACGTCAGCAAGTATTTATTATGATTTTTTTATTTACGAATCTGCTATGCAATTATTAAAAAAAAATAAATGAGGACAATTCACTTCAATTTCTGAATATAAGATGGCCGACGTCGATGGCCTGGCCTGGCCTAGCCTGGCCTGGCCTGGCCCTGGCCTGGCCTGGCCTGGCCTGGCCTGGCCCTGGCCCTGGCCCTGCCCGGCTGCTGGCCTGGCCTGGCCTGGCCTGGCCTGGCCCTGGCCTGGCCTGGCCTGGCCTGGCCCTGGCTGGCCTGGCCTTGCCTGGCCCTGGCCTCTTGGGGCCGTGGTGGTTTCGTCTCTGAGCCATCAGGAGGTACATGTCACCCGGCACACAGGGTGGACGTCGAGGTATCCCCTTTCATCCTGGAGTGTGTCTTGAGTCTGCAGAGTGACCAGGGGCATTGGTCCATTAGAGTCGAACAAGCCATCGCCTGCCAAGCGGGAGAGCAGTGCAAGAAGCGGCCAACGTGGCAGCTGCCAGTGCGGCCAGGAAGAAGAAGCCTGGGAGTGCCAAGAAGTCCCCCGCAAAGAGGGCCAAGTCGGCCAAGCCCAAGCCAAAAAAGCCAAAGGCAGAGAAGAAGGCCGCAGCACCTAAGAGCCCCAAGAAACCCAAGGCAGCAAAGAAGACCCCTGCCAAGAAGCCTGCTGCAAAGAAGGCTTCTTCCAAGAAATAGGTCTTCTCTAGGATATGCACCACTGAAAACAAAAACAAAAAACGGCCCTCCTCAGGGCCATAACTAATTTGCATATCGTGGGATATGCACTTGCGTGGCATGCAGCTCCCGTGTCTCTCGCCACTTGTCTGTCCTACTCCCAGCCTTGGTAAGCTGATTTCTGCCCTTTTGCAATGTGCACGAAGCATTCTTGGTGTTAACTGTAGATCTTGTTTGTTCAAAAAAGCTATTTCTTTTCTCTATCTGCATTTAATATTGCGGTTTGAAAACGTCCAAGCGACCAGCCGCCCATAGCGCGCGAATCCTAATTTTGTCTTCCAAGTAAGCGGTTAGACCGAAATATGAAGAAAAATTATCGCATTTAACTTAAAATGTTTTTTACGCCTCTCGAAGAATGTCATTACCTTTCCGAAAATATAGAATTCTGTAACATTAAGATTGGTTTTGGTGCGTCAGGGAGCGAAACACGTCGAGCCAGCTTCGCACTCGGGCCGCAATCCGAACGCCCAAGTTCACGCGAGAATAAAAAGAAAACTACTCGTTTTGAAACAGTCTCTTTCTTCGTGCGTCTACTACACAAACTTCTTTCACGGCACACGAATTTAAGAGACTCTATCTGCGTTTATTATTACCGTTTTTAAACGTGCAATCGACCAGCGGGCCACAGCGCAGGACACCGAGTTTTCACTTCCAAGTAAGCGGCTTTCTCGAAATAGGAAAGAGACGAATCGCATTTATATTAAAATGGTTTCTATACTAACGAGGCATGTCATTAGCTCTTATAAAATATATGAACCCTCCAAGACAGCACAAAAGAAAAAAAGTAGCAAGAAGAAAAACAGAAATGCCATCAGCACTCCGTGTTCCCAGGTGGTCACCCTCCCAAGTACTGACGGAGCCCGATGCTGCTTAGCTTCGGTGATCGGACGAGAACCGGCGTATTCAGCATGGTATGGCCGATGGCAGGTATGAGCGCAACGAATGTTAGACTGCTGCCTGAGTTGCGTAGGAAGATTTGTACAATCAACGCACGGCTGTGGCGCACGAAACGGTAGAGACCCGCGGCAAAACAACACCCATAACAATAGAGGGATCACTCACCCAAAGCAGCGCTTGTTTTCACGATTACAGAGACACGGGAGGGAGGTGTTGGAATTGAATCCCGTTTCCAAGATATATCCGTATTGGTTTGGCCCTGAAAAGGGCCGTTTTTGATGTGTGTCAGACGAGTTGAGGGGAGACGGCTGCACCTGTTAACCACCGAAACCATAGAGGGTACGGCCTTGCCTCTTGAGCGCGTACACCACATCCATGGCCGTCACGGTCTTCCTCTTGGCGTGCTCGGTGTAGGTGACGGCATCGCGGATGACGTTCTCCAGGAAGACCTTGAGGACGCCGCGGGTCTCTTCGTAGATGAGGCCGGAAATGCGCTTGACACCGCCGCGGCGGGCTAGGCGACGGATTGCAGGCTTGGTGATCCCCTGGATGTTATCCCGAAGAACCTTGCGATGGCGCTTGGCACCACCCTTGCCCAGGCCCTTGCCGCCCTTGCCTCTTCCAGACATGTTTGCTGCAAACACAGGGAGACGACGAAAAACACGACCACACCGTTCGCCCACTTGAAGAGAGACTGGCGGCAATGCTCTACGGGGCCGCGAAAGTGAACCCGCGACGGCCTCCTCCTCTCCCGCCGACGAATGGGAGCATCCCGCGCGGGGCGGCAGCTTCGATTTGTGGCCGACAGGTGGCTGCGCACTAGAAGGAAGCGTGTGTCGATGAAATGCATGGCCTTAGCAAAACGTAGGCATTAATAAACCTGGCCCACTTTAGTCTTCATAGTTGTATGTGCAAAACATTGTTTTTTCTAGATTCCAGGAGATATATATTTTAGCGGGATAAAGATTCGTTTTCGTTAAGTCAAGGGGAAAAACATGTCACTCCCGAGTTCCCAGCTTCGTGCCGATGCAGCTGGCCCGTTTTTACATGCGAATAAAAAAAGTTTTATAAACGTTGGAGCAATCTATTTATCGGAACTTGTGCAAGACGCACTCTTCCCACGGGCACACCAAAATTAAAGGTTCTTATCACTGGCGTTTTGAAGCGTGCAGTGCAATTCACCGCCACGGTGAGCCGGGTTCACAGCAAGTTGGGTCACCCAAGAACGCAGTTTGATCAAAATATTGACTTATATAAGCGTGTCCATGTTTAAGTGCTTATTACACGTGATGAAAAGTCTTTTTGGCTCGCAGAAAATTTAATACTCGAAGACTTTGTAACAAGGCTTCGGTCCGTTAAGAAGCAAAACGTGCCACCCGGAAGCGGCAGTCTGTGCCACTGCCGCGAATCGCGCAAACAAAAAATGAGGTACTGGAAACGGAGAAATCTTTTTATTTCAACTTGCGGTACAAGCACTCGACTAATGGCAGACACATTTCCAAGTTTCTAGCCGTCTTCATTGTTTCGAACAATGAAAATGACCCACTGTTCGAGTTGATACCAAGCGTGAAATGACAACACAAATAAACAACTTTCTCGAGCCAAACGGTATGAGAACACTCGAATTTAAAAACAAGTTATTTGAAACAATTGCGGCTCTAAAAACAAAAACGAATCGGCTGCACCTAGAAAACACAACACTTTGGAGTATGGGCTTGCAGAGGCTCCAAACCACGCGAATATCGTTTACATACGCGAGCGATGTGCAATATTTAAGGCCACCCGTGCCCCCCAAAAGGAATGGAATACGCTTTTTCACCAAAACAAAATAAACGACATCCGACTGTGACTACACGCAGCCAATTGCGACTGCACAGCGAGAAAAAAAGAAAAGACATATTATATGAACACAGGCGCGATGCAGATTCTCAGGCACTGGGTACTCACATATTTCTTGGAAAAGAGACACGGGAGTTGGAAGTCATCGAGAGACGGCCGTTTTGCAGGGATGAGTATGGCCCTCAAAAGGGCCGTTTAAGTAGTCGGCAGATACCGGGAAGCTCCTGGGTGTTACTTGGAACTGGTGTACTTGGTGACAGCCTTGGTGCCCTCGGACACTGCATGCTTTGCCAGTTCACCCGGCAGCAGGAGCCTCACAGCTGTCTGGATCTCCCGACTCGTGATGGTCGAGCGCTTGTTGTAGTGAGCCAGCCGAGACGACTCCGCTGCGATGCGCTCGAAGATGTCGTTCACGAAGCTGTTCATGATCGACATGGCCTTGCTGGACACTCCGGTGTCGGGGTGGACCTGTTTGAGCACCTTGTAGATGTAGATGCTGAAGCTCTCCTTCCTCCTGCGCCTCTTCTTCTTCTTGTCGGTGGCACGCACATTTTTCTGTGCCTTGCCTGCCTTCTTCACTGCTTTTCCGCTCGGTTGGGGGGCATCCTCGCGCGACTTGTCTTCCACAGAAGATCGACGTTGACGCTGGCAAAAAGATGGCACAACGACAACTGGGGCAAAATTAGTTTTGAGAGTAAGGAAGACAGGCTTCAACAGCATTCTGACAAAATGTGCTCCGATTGGTTAGCATTCTGGAGCGCGGGAAACAGAATGCTCTGATTGGATTTCGCCCGAAAGGAAGCTTCGCGATTGGTTTCTGCGCGCGAACCAATGAGGAAGCCGTTGACTTTTGGGAGAGGGTTTTGGGAGAGGAGTGCTGTGAAGCAGAGGTAGTGCAAGGCGAAAACGCGCTCTTGCAGCGCCCCCAAGCGGAGAGGAATGGCACTGCCTTTGATTTTCTGCTTCTCGATGCTCCGACTCCCTCACTCACTCAGTGTTCGTTGGTTCGTTCGGTCGTCCACTTCTCACCTCCACCAAGATGTCTGGGCGCGGAAAAGGAGGCAAGGCAAAGGGCAAGAGCAAGACCCGTTCCAGCCGCGCGGGGCTCCAGTTTCCTGTGGGAAGGATCCACCGACTGCTGCGAAAGGGCAACTACGCGGAGCGAGTTGGTGCCGGCGCCCCCGTCTACTTGGCGGCCGTACTCGAGTACCTGGCTGCCGAAGTGCTCGAGCTGGCAGGAAACGCAGCCAGGGACAACAAGAAAACTAGGATCATCCCTCGACACCTGCAGCTGGCCATTCGCAACGACGAGGAGCTCAACAAGCTGCTGTCCGGCGTTACCATCGCGCAAGGAGGTGTCTTGCCCAACATCCAGGCCGTCCTCCTTCCCAAGAAGACCGAGAAGAAGGCGTAAGCCATCTCGCGGCATCCGCTAAAGAAAAACGGTCCTTTTCAGGACCACTCATGACTTGAGTACGGGATACTCTTTTCCGTGCGCCAGTCTTCCGTGTCTCTAAACGCTCGGGTATGTGCATTTCGATTTCCTTGTTTTTTTGTGGAATGCCACCAGTGTTTCTCTTTCATCACTTGAATGCCACCCTAAGGCATGATATGCATGCTGCATTTCAATGCCAAATTCTTCCAAGCGTACGAATTGCGTCAAGCGACCGAACGAGATTAGCTGTCGGGTGCAAAGGCCAGCAATGTTTGTTGTTTGAACTCGTAAAACCACGGCTGCACTGCCTCGCTTTCAGAGGATTTGAAGCTGTCTTTACAAGAGTCTACAATCGCAGCAGCGTTTCCCTGAAACCGGCAGAGGGCAAGAAGTGTTGTGGACATCCCTCAAAAAAACAAGACAAACAGAAGGCGAAAATTACTCTACATGCTTTTGTTGCTCATCTCTATAACCGCAAGAAGACAGAATAAATAAAAAGTACTCACAGCTTTTGAACTCCTGCACTTGGAACAAGTTGGCATCGGAGGGGAAGATTGAGACACGGGAGGATGTCGGCACGCTTTACACATGTCCGAAAAGCATGACTGATGTGGCCCTGAAGAGGGCCGTTTATTGTGGCGTTGCCTGCCACTTCCAATGAAGCGACAAGACTTAAGCGCGTTCACCGCGGATGCGACGAGCCAGCTGGATGTCCTTAGGCATGATGGTTACCCGCTTGGCGTGGATGGCACAAAGGTTGGTGTCTTCGAAGAGACCGACCAAGTAGGCCTCGCTTGCCTCCTGCAGGGCCATCACAGCCGAGCTCTGGAAGCGGAGGTCCGTCTTGAAGTCTTGCGCGATCTCCCGCACCAGCCTCTGGAAGGGCAGCTTGCGGATGAGCAGCTCAGTCGACTTCTGGTAACGACGAATCTCACGCAGCGCGACCGTGCCCGGCCTGTAGCGATGCGGCTTCTTGACTCCACCGGTTGCAGGAGCACTCTTCCGGGCGGCCTTGGTAGCAAGCTGCTTGCGCGGTGCTTTTCCTCCCGTGCTCTTGCGGGCGGTCTGCTTCGTACGGGCCATTCCGAAAACGTTGGTGACGACTGCGGACAATAAAACGAGAGAGCTAGCAAGCAGCAACACACCTCCACTCCTAATGACCAACTGGCAATGTGCAGCAAGCGCGAGCGGTTCGAAGCCTTCTCCCAGAGGTCCGCACTCTCCTCTCGGCCAATGAGAGCGCTTGTTCATTCTGAATGCTGTTTTGGGCGATTTTCTAGCGAGGGCCTGCGCGCGTGGCTCTCTAACAAAATATTTCACGATTGAAGTGATGTAAACTTGGGATGAGGTTGTGGAACGTGTGTTAAAGAACAGAAGCAAGAAAAAAATAGACTCCAAACTTATTTATTTTACAAACGGCATGGGTTAAAACATTACCCACCTTTGGAGGACTTCTCCCCGCGGTCCGCGCGCTCGCCTCTCGGCCAATCAGCGCGCATGTTCATTCTGGATGCTGCTTTGGGCAATTTTCTAGCGAGGGCCCGCGTGCTTGGCTCTCTAAAATAGTTCCTCACGACTAAAGTGATGCAAACTTGTAAGGATAATGTTGAACCTATGTTAGAGAACAGAAGCTAAAAAAAATTGGACTCCCAACATGGTTATTTTAGAAACGGCACGGCTACGAACATTCGACACCTTTGGAGGACTTCTCCCCGCGGTCCGCGCGCTCGCCTCTCGGCCAATCAGCGCGCATGTTCATTCTGGATGCTGTTTTGGGCAATTTTCTAGCGAGGGCCCGCGTGCTTGGCTTTCTAAAATAGTTCCTCACGACTAAAGTGATGCAAACTTGTAAGGATAATGTTGAACCTATGTTAGAGAACAGAAGCTAAAAAAAATTGGACTCCCAACATGGTTATTTTAGAAACGGCACGGCTACGAACATTCGACACCTTTGGAGGACTTCTCCCCGCGGTCCGCGCGCTCGCCTCTCGGCCAATCAGCGCGCATGTTCATTCTGGATGCTGTTTTGGGCAATTTTCTAGCGAGGGCCCGCGTTCTTGGCTCTCTAAAATAGTTCCTCACGACTAAAGTGATGCAAACTTGTAAGGATAATGTTGAACCTATGTCAGAGAACAGAAGCGAAAAAAATTGGACTCCCAACATGGTTATTTCAGAAACAGCACGGCTACAAACATTCGACACCTTTGGAGGACTTCTCCCCGCGGTCCGCGCGCATGTTCATTCTGGATGCTGTTTTGGGCGATTTTCTAGCGAGGGCCCGCGTTCTTGGCTCTCTAAAATAGTTCCTCACGACTAAAGTGATGCAAACTTGTAAGGATAATGTTGAACGTATGTTAAAGAACAGAAGCAAGAAAAAAATTAGACTCCAAACTTATTTATTTTACAAACGGCACGGCTACAAACATTCGACACCTTTGGAGGACTTCTCCCCGCGGTCCGCGCGCTCGCCTCTCGGCCAATCAGCGCGCATGTTCATTCTGGATGCTGTTTTGGGCAATTTTCTAGCGAGGGCCCGCGTTCTTGGCTCTCTAAAATAGTTCCTCACGACTAAAGTGATGCAAACTTGTAAGGATAATGTTGAACCTATGTTAGAGAACAGAAGCGAAAAAAATTGGACTCCCAACATGGTTATTTTAGAAACGGCACGGCTACGAACATTCGACACCTTTGGAGGACTTCTCCCCGCGGTCCGCGCGCTCGCCTCTCGGCCAATCAGCGCGCATGTTCATTCTGGATGCTGTTTTGGGCAATTTTCTAGCGAGGGCCCGCGTTCTTGGCTCTCTAAAATAGTTCCTCACGACTAAAGTGATGCAAACTTGTAAGGATAATGTTGAACCTATGTTAGAGAACAGAAGCGAAAAAAATTGGACTCCCAACATGGTTATTTCAGAAACGGCACGGCTACGAACATTCGACACCTTTGGAGGACTTCTCCCCGCGGTCCGCGCGCTCGCCTCTCGGCCAATCAGCGCGCATGTTCATTCTGGATGCTGTTTTGGGCAATTTTCTAGCGAGGGCCCGCGTTCTTGGCTCTCTAAAATAGTTCCTCACGACTAAAGTGATGCAAACTTGTAAGGATAATGTTGAACCTATGTCAGAGAACAGAAGCGAAAAAAAATTGGACTCCCAACATGGTTATTTCAGAAACAGCACGGCTACAAACATTCGACACCTTTGGAGGACTTCTCCCGCGGTCCGCGCGCATGTTCATTCTGGATGCTGTTTTGGGCGATTTTCTAGCGAGGGCCCGCGTTCTTGGCTCTCTAAAATAGTTCCTCACGACTAAAGTGATGCAAACTTGTAAGGATAATGTTGAACGTATGTTAAAGAACAGAAGCAAGAAAAAAATAGACTCCAAACTTATTTATTTTACAAACGGCACGGCTACGAACATTCGACACCTTTGGAGGACTTCTCCCAGCGGTCCGCGCGCTCGCCTCTCGGCCAATCAGCGCGCATGCTCATTCTGGATGCTGTTTTGGGCAATTTTCTAGCGAGGGCCCGCGTGCTTGGCTCTCTCAAATAGTTTCTCACGATTAAAGTGATGCAAACTTGTAAGGATAATGTTGAGCCTATGTTAGAGAACAGAAGCGAAAAAGAATTGGACTCCCAACATGGTTATTTTAGAAACGGCACGGCTACGAACATTCGACACCTTTGGAGGTAGTAGTAGTAGTAAGTGTTGAAGTGAAATTGGGTAAAGAAATAGAGTCAATCGTGTACACACACGCGGTGCATTTGTCACTGACTCTGGGGGTAGGGTGAATGGAGAAAAGTGGGTTGAGTGGGGGAAGAAGATAGAAGTAGGAGAGAGGAGTCGGTCATCAGCAGCTTCGTCTCACCGACCCGCCAGTTCTTCGTCCTGTCGTCGCGCTTAATCCACGAGTGGGGAAGGGGAGATGGGGTTCCAGCACTGGTGGCTGGCACCGCGCGGTGTCCGGAGATCAAGTCGGTCTCCGGGGGCGACCGCGCCGTGTAGGAGAAGGTAAAAACTTTGCTGCGCCGGCACCTTGAAGCGAGTTCGCCTTCAACGCGCGCCGGAGCTGTCATTCAGTTGTGAGGAGGGGCACTCAAGCACGCTGAGTCCCCGCTGTCTGCTGGCGCCGAGAGCGCCCTCTCAGGGAAGGTAGGAGAGTCTCTCGGCAGGCCGCTGCCGCCTGGCGGAGTAGCGGACAACCAGACTTCCCGAAGGCGCGCCTAGCAACGGCGCATAGCAACTGGGGGAGGAGGAGTCTCCTCGGACACTTCGGGGAGGCCGTTCTCTGCAGGGGGGAAGGTGCCGCCGCTTCCCATGCAACCTCCTCAGAATTTACGGCTCTCCATGCTGGCCGCCATGAGAAAACTCGGTACCAGTGTTGCTGCATCTCTATGTCATCTTTAGGCTAAACCTGACGAAGAAAATCTGGCAACGGGGCAACGCCGATGTACGCTGGAAGCTAGAGCCGGTTTGCTTTCGTTGTTTTTGTATGGTCGGAGCAAGTCTGGCAACAACGCACGTTGTTTTGCTTCGACGGGAAGCCAGCAACAACGCACGTTGTTTCGCTTCGCCGGGAAGCCAGAAGCTCCGCTGTTTGCGAACACAAGTAGCGAGGATGTGACCGGAGAAGTGCCCCGTGATGTTCCCGGAAGACGGAAAGTGTCATTCGTAATCGTCGTGTGTGCTTTGGAAGCGAAGGGAGTCGCCGGATCCACGAGTGCGCGACCATAAGCCAATGTTCAGGACAGCGCTCCGTTGACTGCGGCGATCTCGTTCTGTTTGGTGCAACACGGCGATGCGACAAAGAGCTGAAACGTTCGTGGTGTGTGTGCGGTGCTTGGAGGTAGAAAGCTACATTAACCCGGAGCGCAAATTGGTTGTTGTGGCATTGAGTTTAACGGATTCAGTTCCGTCGTCGTCAGCTGATCCAGTCCAGCTGGGGCGAGCGTCTTTAAAAGTAAATCTTCCTTCGTTCCGTTTCAAAACGTCGAAGATTCCCGACGCATACCGTGAGTAAAAAGGTGCGGGCGTTTTCAACAATATTACGTCGTTTTATTTGAACAATGGACTCCGCATTCTTGTACTAAATCTGCCGTTTTTATGCTTCGCGATGTTGGACTACGTTTCCGCAGCGACGTGTTTGCGCAGTGACGCACACCGCTCGAGTAGATGTTTCGGTCCTGCAAACGACCGGTTATACAGAATTTCAGGGAAACTTAAGTCACCACCGATATTTAAATTTCCTGTAAATCTCGTGAGTTTGTTGCGCTCATCATGCGGTGTGAATAAATTTGGGCAAGATTTACTACCTGCCCACAGACGCACGAACTGAGACCATTTTTTACGTAGTGAACATATCTTTTGTTTTTGGAAGAGGCGTTGGTGCGTTTAATATGGTACAATCACTTGAGTGTTCAGAAATTGGGGAGAGCGAGCAAGCTTTCCCAACTTTGTCTCTCTTCTCCCTGGCATTGCCCCTAGTTTCAAGTTTCAGTACACATACCTACTATACTCCGTTTCGCCTTATGTTGTACCGCAGCGAAGGCTAGAAGCGCGAGCTCATAGCATTGGCAGCTGCCCTTAATGCGCGAGAGCTTGTGCTGCCGAGATCTGCCTTAGAGCAAGGGGCTCGCGCTTGTAGCCTTTCCTGCGGTACATCATAAGGTAAACAGAGTATAGCAGGTACAAACTGTTCTAAAGCAGGTAAAAGTCTGGGAAGTCAGGACGGTGCGGACTCCGTGTTTCGCGCTTTTCGCAAGGTGAGTGGCGAAGTGCTTTTGCGAGGTGTGCGGAATACGCAGATGATTTTGTTATACCCGTCGTTTGCGCGTCCCTCCTGCATTTTATTTATTTCGGCTCGGGAGAGACGGGGGAGCGGCAGATAGGCCGAAGGCCCATACCGGGTGGCCTGCAACACCCAAACTAATAAAAAAATAATTAAAAAAGGGGGGGGGGGATAAGATGTTCTACAAAGGCGCAATCACAAGCCAAGATTTGCGATAGCTATGCGTTTGCTCTGGTGGGCCGTGTGGTTGTATTTTACCCTGCTCTCTGCAACACAGTGTAATGACGAAGAGCTGGAACGTTCACGGTTTGTGCTGGGCTCACGGTCTCCGAAACCGAAACCAGATCAGCGAGATAACTGCCTTGTGTACTCCGAAATGACGGAAGCAATAAGTTGTCGAAAGCCCGTTTTTAAGGTTTCGAACCTAGTAAACAAAATTAATATAATTAAACTTAGTTGTTTGTTTGCAGGCGGACATATGTAAAACAACAATACATTCGCTTTCCCAAACGAAAAGATAGTAACACTCAGTCCGCCGTGTATGGCAGCAACTTCTTCGCTGCTGGCAACGTAAGCAGTTTTCTAATGGCCGCCACGCGGTGAGCCGCGTTCCCTTTCCTCTCCCCCCCCCTGGTTCTCTGTCGTCCGCCATCGTCCACAATCTTGCACTCGCCCCTAGTAGTGCCGGTTGGGAAAGGAGGACACGTCTCAGTCGGCGCGGCCGAGTTGTTGTTTTCTTGGTATCTTGCCTCCTCTCCCTCCTCCTGTAGCCTCTGTGGGCTTGTCTGGGGGCGCGGGGCCCCTGGCTTCTCTCGCTGCAGCCGTGCGCGCCAGTGTCCCGTCTGACCCAGTTTTTGTTCTTTCTTCGCCGGGCTGTCTGGCGCGCTCGACGTTCTGCCGTTCGCTTGTCTTTGGGCTGCTGCTTGTAGCGATTTGCTCTTCATCTAAAGGACTTCTGTGAGTCCTGTGTTGTCTAGGAACTCGATGAGTGCTCTGAGTGCTGTCTTTTTTCTTTCGCAGCTCCTCTTGGTCTGAGAACTTCTTCCAGTGTTCCGGTTGGAAGTCCGAGGTCGCGGAATTTCGTCTCCATTTCCTCCCTTTCTTCTGAGTACTCCTGGCACCTCAGGATTATGTGGTCAGCGTCTCCAAGTTCCCCACAGTTGTCGCAGTCTGGATCGCCTCGTTGTCTCCACCTGTGAAGCTGCTCGGGTGTCCAGGCGCTTCCTGTGCGAAGTCTGTGGATGGTCGCCGCCTCTCGTCTTCCCAGCGAACGGGGAACCCTGGCTGGCCTGTCTCCTGCTGCCAGTCGAGCGTCCGGATGCCTCGCAGCGATGTCCCTTGCCACAAGGAGCCTGGCATCGTCGAACTTCTCAACTCCCGTCATCTGGATGTTGCCCCCTTGATGCATCTTTTCTGCCAGTTCGTCTGCCGCTTCGTTGCCCTCGATGCCGCAATGCGCCGGCACCCACTGGAACGCCAGGCTGTGGCCCCTCTTCGTCAGGATCTCGGCCGTTGCAGCGACTCTTCTGGCCAGCGGTGGGGCCTTTTCGAGCGCCGACAACCGAGTCAAGGCCGCCCGGGAATCGGAGCATATCACCCAGCTCCTCGGACTCGACGACGGTGCAGTGATGCTGACGAGAACTGCGAGCGCGAGGCCCAGCGCTGTGAGCTCCGCCGTCGTGCTCGACGCGTGGAATCCGAGCCCGCTGCCCAAGCCACTTGGGGCCTCCTCAAGGATCACCGCCGCCGTCGAGGAACCGTCGGATGGCCGCACAGAGCCGTCCGTGAACACTCTGCTGCATCCCCGGTAGTGTTGTTCGAGATGGTGCTCTGTCAATTGCTTCGCCACCGTCGCGGCGATCCTTCTTCTCGACGAGATTCCATCGACCTCCAGTGCGACCCGGAGTGGCTCCGGACCACAGTGCAGTGCTGGAAGTGGTGGCAGTGGTGGTGGTTGGCCCGCGATCTCGACCATCTTGTTCAACATCTGGCCCAGCTCCGACTCCGGTCTCTCTCGGATGTCGTGCAGCAGTGCCGTGGTCGAAGTGCAGCCGCTCATTCGGATTAGGTGCCCCATCGCTCGTTGTTCCATCTGGTGTGTCACTGTGTTCGCGTTCGCCTCGACAAGTGTCGGAAGTGAAGGTGCTCCCCTTGGTAGGCCGAGGCATATCCGCAGCGCGACCCGCTGTTCTCTTTCAAGCATCTCCAGATGTGTTGGCAGTAGCGATGTTAGCGGCAAAGCGTAGAGGGGGCGCGACAGCACCAGGCCATGATAAAGTTGTAACATCATGGCCTGTGAGGTGCCCCACGAGTAGCCGCAGAGTCTTCTTAGGATGTTTGTGTGCTGCCGCATTCCCCTCACCGCGTAGGTTGCTGCCGGGCCAAAGGATATCCTGCTGTCCAGCTGTATTCCGAGGTATGTTGCAACTTTTTCTCTTTTCAGTTTTTCTCCGTGAATGTATAGGCTCGGTTGGAAGTGTCTTGTTTTGGCTGCGTGTTTAATCATTTTTGTTTTTTCCGGGGATACTTCCAGTCCTAATTGTTGAAGATGGTAAACCACGTTGGAAATTGCTCTTTGTAGTTCCTCCACGGCCTCTCGTCTTTCGCACACGGGTGCCACTATCCACAAGGCGACGTCGTCGGCGTACACCGCCAAGTGAACTTTGTGCTCTGGGCACCCGTCCCCTTGGATGGCCTGGGGTAGCGATGATATCGCCGCGGAGAATAGTAGTGGGCTCAGAACACTTCCCTGCGGCACTCCTCTCTCTGTTTTTCTTTGTTTGCTGTAGTGGTTGTCTACCTTTACTGCCGACGTTCTTCCTTCTAGAAACGCTTGTATGTACTTAAGTGGCTTTCCATCTATTCCCAGTCTCCGGAGGGCCCTGATTATTGTTTTATGGGGAATGGAGTCAAATGCACTTTTTATGTCCAATAGGATTATGACCGCTGAATCTCCATTCTCTCTTGCCTCTTCTAATGAGCTTGTAATATCTCCAATTGCGTCCGCTGTGCACCTGCCCGGCCGAAATCCAGAGAAGCAATCGGGCAAGGATTTTGTCTCCTCGAGATGGTATGAAATTCTTTTGTTTACCATTCTCTCCAACGTCTTGCCGAGGCAAGACGTTAGAGAGACTGGCCGGTAGGATTTTGGATCATCTTTTGGTTTGTTTGGCTTGAGTAGTGGGATTATGGTTGCCGTTTTCCAATCGCTGGGGATATTAGCCGAATTCCATACTTCGTTGTAGATTTTGAGGAGGGAGGTGAGTGAGTCGTCGTCCAGATTTCTGATAGCTTGTGTTGTGATTCCGTCTTCCCCTGGTGCCGTTCTGCGTTTGGACGTTGTATTAATTGCATGTCTTAGTTCTCTCATCGTGAAATTTTTTTCTGCAAACTTCATCTTTGGAGCCTGACAGTACTTGATGGGTGACCAGCTTAATGGTCTGGGTCCCAATGTGGGAGGGGCCGGAAGGGACAGAAATACATCTGCCAGCACCTCTGCAATCTCCTCCTCGTTGAGTCTCAGTTTTGCTGCTAAGCACATGACAGGTTTTGTCGGGGCATTCGTCCTCGACAGGGCCTTTGCCATCTTCCAGGCTCTTTCTGTACTTTTTGGGCCCCCGAAGGAGGCGCAGATTAGTCTCCATTGTCGTCTTGCCAATTGTTTGCCGTGTCGTCGGAATTTCGCGTCTAGTCGTTTATATTCTAATATGTCTTGTTGGGAATTTGTTCTCCAGGATTTTCTCTGCGCCTGCCTTCTTTGGGCCCTTAGCTTTAGCCATTTGATGTCAGGATTCGGTCTAAAACAGGGCACCTTAACTGTTTTGCTTGCCTCCTTTAGGGCCGTTGTTATTAGCTCTGGTGTGAGCGGTTTCCCCGAGGCTGCCGCCCCCTTTAAGCATGCGCGATATTTGTCCCAATTTGTGATAGTACATTTCTTTTGGGGGGCCCTTCCTGGCTTTCCTATTATTATTGGTCTGTGGTCACTTCCAGCGCTGTCTGGCGCCGGTGTCGCAGTTACTCTGATGCCTTTTGTCACGAATGTAAGGTCGATGACGCTGTCATTTTGGCCAGATCCGATGTATGTTGGCTCTCCTTGGGTGATGTTTACAAGGTCACTTCCGTCTAAAACCGCTTGTAAAGCCTTTCCTCTTGGCGTTGTTCTTCCATCTCCCCATGATTGGTTGTGTGCATTAAAATCTCCGCATATTATTCCCTGGCTGTGTGCGGGGATGCGCTCTCGGATTTCTTGTATTTGCTGTGGGTTCCATTTTGAACCTGCGACGGTCGGTCCGATGTATGATGATACTACCACAGTGGAGTGGCCCTGAATGCTCACCATTACCGCCGCATATTCTGCTTGTTCTCCACATAAGTCGTCCAGTTTAATCTCATTTTGCGACAGCTCTTGTTTAACTAGAAGTGTCGCACGTGAATGAGCTCCTGGGCGTGACTCTCTGCTCTTGTAGAGAACATATCCCGAAAGTTTAATTTTTTCTGCTGGGACCTTTGGTTCTTGGAGTGCTATTACGTCATAGTTTTTGCTTCCCTCAGGCCCCTCATTAAGTAGTTTAAGGTCTTGAATGTGCGCTTGGATACCATTTATATTCCATTGAAGAATGCTTGGGATGCGTGGTTGATTTGTTTGTTTTGATTTTGCTGGCATTATTGGTTATGCGTTTGATGATGTGTTTCGACCTAATCGACGGATACAAGGCGCCGAATTATTCCTGCCGATTCTTTAACTATTTGTCCCACTTCTTCTCCCAACCAGGGAAGCATTGCCTCAATTATGCGCGTCAGTTGCTGAACCAGAGCGCACAATTCCCTTTCCTCGCCAAGGGGCCCCTTCCGTTTTGATTTGGCTTTCCCGCATGCAGGGGAAACCCTCTTTGGCTTCTTGGTTACCTCGGCAACGGCGACTCTCCTCTTTCCCAGGATGCCCTTCGCGTCGCTCCTCCGTCTGCAGCTTGGCCTCCTTTCTCCCGTGATGCAGCGCGGCCTCTCGATCTCCCAGACTTTCATGTTCCACTCTCTCCTCTTGTCTCGCTCCCTCCGTCTCCCACCGTCGGCGCGCCGGCTTTCCTCCTCTCCCGGGGAAGCCCCTCTCGTGATGACCTTGGCCTCGCTGCATCGTGTCCACTCCTCCGGCCTTGGGCGTCTCTTCCGGCCTTGGGGGAGAGGGAACTGTTGTCGTCGAGGTCGATGGCCTTCTCCAGCCTGCATCCCTTCGTTGCCGCGGTTGGCGCTGTGGTAGTCCCAGCGGCAGGGGTGTGGGCGTGGCTTCCCACTCTTCTCTTTGACGCCGGCCTGTGAAGATCTCCTCCCTTGCTCTCTGTCCGTCGCCTCTGTCTCCGCCGACGCCCCGACCCACTCTCGGCGGGTTCGTCGCATCCGGTCGATCTTGAAGACTTTGTGGTGGACCGTTGCTCCAAGCGCTCGGTCTTTCTCCTTGCCCGCTCGCTTGTCTCGACGCCGCGTTCCAGTCTCCTCCATTTCGGGCCGCGATTTCCGCTGTCTTCTTTGCGTGCTGGTATGCCGGACATCGTCGGTCAAAGGCGTCGTGTGATTGCCCGCAGTTGGGACAGGTGGGGTTCTGCGCTTTTGTGCATTGCCCTTTTGCATGTTTACCTTTGCAGGTAGTGCAGGCTCTCGGGTCATTGCACGCCGCTCTTAGATGACCTATTCTTCCGCAGTTTCCGCATTGTGTTGGTCTGGTTTCCGGCTCGAGCACTGGCAGTCTCATTCCCCAGAGTTCAACATGTTGTGGTCTCGGTCCATCGAACCTGATTTGGAGCTTCCTTCCTCGGTTGAAAACCCTAGTCTCCGTGATTGGTGCGCTTGACTCTAGTCCTCCCTGGATGTGTGCAAGCCTGGCCGGGAATCTCGGACGGACCACTCCTTGGGTTCCCCAGCGAGGAACATACAGATGAGTTCGAACTTTGATGTTTTGCACCGTTGTTGTTTTGAGGAGCTTCTCTATTACTGCAGTGTCCTGCAGATCAACCGCTGCAACATTTTTCCTTGTATTCACCCGCACAGCTTTTGCCTGTCCGTCGGTGGCCAACGAGAGGGCTCTTGCGATCTGAATTTTGTTCTTCATCAGGAATTGTCCAGATTCTGCGAGGGGTAGATCAGCACCGTGTTGATCTCTCCTTCTCGGAGTTTTGTCAGTTGAGCTGCCGCTTTGATTTCCAATGTCTCTTTTTGCTGTGGGGTTAGTGCTTGGTTTTTCTTCTTCTTCTTTTTTTCCTGTGTTATCCAGGGTCCCTCCTGGTCTTGGGGCTCTTCAGGGGCTCTGTTGATTCGCTCCCGGGGAGCGGCTGGTTTTGCCGCGGCCGTTCCTCGCCGGGATCTGAGTTGTTGCTTTCCTCTGTCGCGGGTGACTTGTCTTCTCCCGCACTCTCAATGGGGGGCGGCTCATTTTCTCGCAGACGTCCCTCTCCGTGAACCGAGTCGCTCTCTTCCGTCGCGGGTGTCCTGTCGTCTCCCGCGCTCTCGATGTTTTTGTCACGCTCGTATGACGCTGCATCTGGGTCGTCGCTGATTACCTCCGTTGTCGCCACTGTCTCCTGTTCGGGTGTCAGTTGTTGCTCCTGCTCGTCCCTGTTTTTTTGCAGGAGCATGTAGGCTATCGTGGTGAGTGCTCTCAAACTTGGACTGTACTGCTGTCTTGCTCCTTGGGAGCTTTGGACTGTGGGGCTCACCGAGTTTTCCCCGGAGAGGTCTGGCAGAGATGTCCAGGCCTCTGGTAGTGGGGGTTCAGTGATTCCTTGGTCTGGTGCTTGCAGGTCAGGGGCTGACTGCTGCGATGGTCCGGTCCGACTTGTCGACGGGGTCTCGAGCGGCGGTCGGGTGATGTTCTTCCCCGCTCCTCCTCCTCGCCGTTTCTGTCGAGTGCGGCCCGCCACAGGTGATACGCCTGGACGCATTGCTTGCATTTCGTCTGCTTTCAGGTCGCTGAGATGGTGTTTGCTGCCATGGCTGTGCTTTGTATCGCGGTTTTGCCACGCTTGTCTGTGTTGTCAGCTACCGCCTCGTAAAGGCACGGTAGCTGCCAAAGTGCTTCAGAAGGCTGTATCCCAAGTTCTTTTCGATGACTGAATAAAGACTGAATTTTTGGGATTTTTGCGTCCTAGTTACTCTGGTTTTTGGAGCTATCGAGTGTACG
>JAZHYW010024140.1:0-117990 GCA_037355805.1 Ixodes ricinus
GGTTAGGTTAGGTTAGGTTAGGTTAGAGTTGGGATTAGGTTAGGTTAGGTTAGGTTAGGTTAGGTTAGGTTAGGTTAGGTTAGGTTGGGATTGGGATTGGGATTAGAAGTTAGGTTAGGTTAGGTTAGGTTAGGTTAGAGTTGGGATTGAGGTTAGGTTAGGTTAGGTTAGGTTAGGTTGGACGAGTTAGAGTTAGAGTTAGAGTTAGGTTAGGTTGGTTGATTAGAGTTAGAGTTAGAGTTGAGGTTAGGTTAGGTTAGGATTAGGTTAGGATTGGAATTGGGATTGGAGTTAGGTTAGGTTGAGTTGGATGGATTAGGTTAGGTTAGGTTAGGATTGGGATTAGGTTAGGTTAGGATTAGAGTTAGAAGTTAAGTTGGGATTGGAATTAGGTTAGGTTAGGTTAGGTTAGGTTAGGTTAGGTTAGGTTAGGTTAGGTTAGGTTAGGTTAGGTTAGGTTAGGTTAGGTTAGGTTAGGTTAGGTTAGGTTAGGTTAGGTTAGGTTAGGTTAGGTTAGGTTAGGTTAGGTTAGGTTAGGTTAGGTTAGGTTAGGTTAGGTTAGGATTAGGTTAGGTTAGGTTAGGTTAGGTTAGGTTAGGTTAGGTTAGGTTAGGTTAGGTTAGGTTAGGTTAGGTTAGGTTAGGTTAGGTTAGGTTAGGTTAGGTTAGGTTAGGTTAGGTTAGGTTAGGTTGGGATTAGGTTAGGTTAGGTTAGGTTAGGTTAGGTTAGGTTAGGTTAGGTTAGGTTAGGTTAGGTTAGGTTAGGTTAGGATTAGGTTAGGTTAGGTTAGGTTAGGTTAGGTTAGGTTAGGTTAGGTTAGGTTAGGTTAGGTTAGGTTAGGTTAGGTTAGGTTAGGTTAGGTTGGAGGTTAGGTTAGGTTAGGTTAGGTTAGGTTAGGTTAGGTTAGGATTAGGTTAGGTTAGGTTAGGTTAGGTTAGGTTAGGTTAGGTTAGGTTAGGTTAGGTTAGGTTAGGTTAGGTTAGGTTAGGTTAGGTTAGGTTAGGTTAGGTTAGGAGTTAGGTTAGGTTAGGTTAGGTTAGGTTAGGTTAGGTTAGGTTAGGTTAGGTTAGGTTAGGTTAGGTTAGGTTAGGTTAGGTTAGGTTAGGTTAGGTTAGGTTAGGTTAGGTTAGGTTAGGTTAGGTTAGGTTAGGATTAGGTTAGGTTAGGTTAGGTTAGGATTAGGTTAGGTTAGGTTAGGTTAGGTTAGGTTAGGTTAGGTTAGGTTAGGTTAGGTTAGGTTAGGTTAGGATTAGGTTAGGTTAGGTTAGGTTAGGTTAGGTTAGGTTAGGTTAGGTTAGGTTAGGTTAGGTTAGGTTAGGTTAGGTTAGGTTAGGTTAGGTTAGGTTAGGTTAGGTTAGGTTAGGTTAGGTTAGGTTAGGTTAGGTTAGGTTAGGTTAGGTTAGGTTAGGTTAGGTTAGGTTAGGTTAGGTTAGGTTAGGTTAGGATTAGGTTAGGTTAGGTTAGGTTAGGTTAGGTTAGGTTAGGTTAGGTTAGGTTAGGTTAGGTTAGGTTAGGTTAGGTTAGGTTAGGTTAGGTTAGGTTAGGTTAGGTTAGGTTAGGTTAGGTTAGGTTAGGTTAGGTTAGGTTAGGTTAGGTTAGGTTAGGATTAGGTTAGGTTAGGTTAGGTTAGGTTAGGTTAGGTTAGGTTAGGTTAGGTTAGGTTAGGTTAGGTTAGGTTAGGTTAGGTTAGGTTAGGTTAGGTTAGGTTAGGTTAGGTTAGGTTAGGTTAGGTTAGGATTAGGTTAGGTTAGGTTAGGTTAGGTTAGGATTAGGTTAGGTTAGGTTAGGTTAGGAGTTAGGTTAGGTTAGGTTAGGTTAGGTTAGGTTAGGTTAGGTTAGGTTAGGTTAGGTTAGGTTAGGATTAGGTTAGGTTAGAGTTAGGTTAGGTTAGGTTAGGTTAGGTTAGGTTAGGTTAGGTTAGGTTAGGTTAGGTTAGGTTAGGTTAGGTTAGGTTAGGATTAGGTTAGGTTAGGTTAGGTTAGGTTAGGTTAGGTTAGGTTAGGATTAGGTTAGGTTAGGTTAGGTTAGGTTAGGTTAGGTTAGGTTAGGTTAGGTTAGGTTAGGTTAGGTTAGGATTAGGTTGAGGTTAGGTTAGGTTAGGTTAGGTTAGGTTAGGTTAGGTTAGGTTAGGTTAGGTTAGGTTAGGTTAGGTTAGGTTAGGTTAGGTTAGGTTAGGTTAGGTTAGGTTAGGTTAGGTTAGGTTAGGTTAGGTTAGGTTAGGTTAGGTTAGGTTAGGTTAGGTTAGGTTAGGTTAGGTTAGGTTAGGTTAGGTTAGGTTAGGTTAGGTTAGGTTAGGTTAGGTTAGGTTAGGATTAGGTTAGGTTAGGTTAGGTTAGGTTAGGTTAGGTTAGGTTAGGTTAGGTTAGGTTAGGTTAGGTTAGGTTAGGTTAGGTTAGGTTAGGTTAGGTTAGGAGTTAGGTTAGGTTAGGTTAGGTTAGGTTAGGTTAGGTTAGGTTAGGTTAGTTAGGTTATTAGGTTAGTTAAGTTAGGTTAGGTTGAGGTTAGGTTAGGTTAGGTTAGGTTAGGTTAGGTTAGGTTAGGATTAGGTTAGGTTAGGTTAGGTTAGGTTAGGTTAGGTTAGGTTAGGTTAGGTTAGGTTAGGTTAGGTTAGGTTAGGTTAGGTTAGGTTAGGTTAGGTTAGGTTAGGTTAGGTTAGAGTTAGGTTAGGTTAGGTTGGTTAGGTTAGGTTAGGTTAGGTTAGGTTAGGTTAGGTTAGGTTAGGTTAGGATTAGGTTAGGTTAGGTTAGGTTAGGTTAGGTTAGGTTAGGTTAGGTTAGGTTAGGTTAGGTTAGGTTAGGTTAGGTTAGGTTAGGTTAGGTTAGGTTAGGTTAGGTTAGTTCGTCTGAAATTTTGCATCCGTTTGGTTTTGGCTGTGATGAAGTCCACGTGTGCACTCCAGGATAGATTTTGTGCGAAGTGAACGCCTAGGTACTCCGGTGGTTGTCTCTTCCTTAGCGGAACACTTCCGCCAAGACACGTGCGGCCAAAATACTTCTCAAATCTGCATGCTCGTACCCGTGCGTACCTCGGAGTGGCGTCCGACCCTTTGGCCAGGGGTTCTCACTTTTTTCCATCTCGCGGAACCCTTATCCGCCTTCAATGTACTTTTGTGCCTTTTTTCAGTTACTCCACTTAAGATACTGAATTTCAAATACTTGTGGTAATAACTTGATATCTTGCAAATACGTTTGATCCAAAGAATTTGCCACTCAATCCTACTTATATATTTAGTATGTTGCACTCATTATATCGAATACATTTTTCAACCTAAAAAATATTGTCGCTGGAATATCTTGCGGGAATAGGAATCGGTACGCTCCAACGCAAAAGTGAAGCGACCGTACACTTGAAGAGAAAGGAGGCCAAAACCAAACAGAAACTCAAACTGTAAAAAAAAAAAAAATCGCGCAAAAAACAACAAAAAAAGTTTTTTTTTATGTTTTACTTTTTACGGGAAGTATGCCGGGATCTTTTACAAATCTGGCACTCTCGGTAGCACTGTTTGTAGACAAAAGGTGATACGAAATTAACCTAAAATCGGATGGCAAAGATGATTAAAAAAAAAAACTTTCAACCGACATGAGGGTGTCATCATCAAACGTCGGTTGCTAGTTGAAAGAGCTGTACTGACTGTCTTCGTCCCTCCATGCTTTATTCTTACATGATTTTTTTTAAAGGTAGAAGCATTAAAGTGTCTACTTTTTGGCAATATTATATAATGACAGAGATTCTAACAGGACAGGAGAGAAGGTACGAGCAGCGTGAGCTTTCAAAATGAAAAAGAGTCCTCCCAAAGTTGTAAGCCCTCCGAATTCGCTTACAGAACTTTATTATAAAAGAAAAAAAAACAAATCAACAGCCAAGAGAACGACTCCAATGCTTCTCCGTTTGTGCACTTTTTTTTTTTAAGTTTAGTCATCTTTAGATGCAGCGTTTGGGTAGCCTTTTTGAGGAGGGCGCGGCAAGTGCCATACCGACCATACGTGAGCTCTCCTAATTGTTCACTCATGGTATTTTCTATTTTAAAAATGTATACCATCCCTGGCCGCAACCTCTTAATAAACGATGCTTATAAATTATTAAATTATTATAATCAATTTAAATTTCAACTCCCCTTGATCATTCTCATGAACCCAAAAAGAACAAAATGTCTTGTCAGTGTTTATGCATGCGTTATGATCTGCTATGCTTGGTTACTGGGAGCTTTGAGTGGCACTCACCACACACTCTTCTGTTCTCCGGGTTCATCGTAAATTCATAATGAACAAGACAAGTTTAAATTTATTGAGGCGTGGAGTGCGTCATGAGCATGCTTTAATGAGCCGTTCTCCACACGTGCTGCGTCTTTTGTGGGAGCGTGTAGTGCCTTGAATTCTTTGCGCCCTTGGATTTGCCACGAACCGCTTGTGGTAACTGAAGTAATCGCGAGGAGAGCGGGTTTATCGCGCCCCTTTACGCTATTCACTGACTGCTGTGCTGAAGTTGCGACGTCATACGCCCTCTGCGTTATTTTTTCGTGCGGATTTATAAAGTTTATTTTTCGTCAAATTCGAAGGGTGTTTTTCGGAGCTTACTTTTTACCGGAAATTAGGAGCTTATCAGAGTTTATTTTCGTTCGATTCCCGATTCTTCGAAATCTAGCACTACATTTTGCAGTGTTTTATATTTTTCAAAACTAAAAAGAAATACTATTCGGGTGTAAACATGTGATAGATTCCAGAAAACGGGATTGTATCCATTCTTATTTTTTCAGCTGAATTTGGCGTTGGCGCCATTACCATTGACAATGCTAATCTGTCCCAGACAAAAGTTGCAAACAAATGTTGCTTCGATAGATGGCCATACCCTCAAATCAATAAAATCCTGGAGGTATTCGCTTTGAAGCTCATGTTCATCCCATCCTATCCATAAACCCATACCACGGCTGCGCAGGGTGGAGTGGTAAAGGGTGTAAATATAGGAGCTTCAATTGCCCACACCCTCTTCACCCTTCTATGAAATTTCTATGGTTCACACCTTTCACTGTTACAAAAACACAACCCCTCCTTCCTCAAAGAAGCACAAATTGTAACAACTGAATGTAAGGGCGCAAACGGGCTGGAGAATATAAAGTATGACTAAAAACCCGAGATTACGGATAATACGACCCATACACTGAGGGGACCTTTTAGTGTATCTGTATGTTTTACCCGCAGCTCAGGTTTTTGTCTTGGCACATAGTATGGCCCAAACTAGAAACCAAAACAGTGACCTTTGACATGACCCGAAAATACAATAACCTGTCGTTCTAAAGGAACCTTGACGAGATAAGCGGAAAAGATCCCTTTTGTCAATGTTGCGAAATTTGAAAAAAAAAACAAAAAAAAACCTGGGGTGGTATTTTTTAAAGAACATTGACCCTGCGCACGGCCAAACTTGAGATGCCTACTTCTTTTCTCTTTTTTATTATTGGTACATTGAAATTTGGAGTTTATCGGATAAACACGAGTTGACGAACATTTTGCAGGCGGGTGTTTTTCGGAGTTTTTCTTATTTATCCGAAAACACGGAACCCTAGTTATGATCCACCTCGTGATGTTATGGGTCCACATGGGGAGCAAGGTTTCGTTATTCGGGAGCCAACTACGCGTGCCGACGGTTGTCCTTGTTTTGCTTATATGTCCCTAATATACCACCTTGTTACATGTACCCAGTGATGTTACCCCTTGTACTAGAACAGCGTAAAATAGCGCGGAAATTTTGTTTTGTTTGCTTTCGTTGCTTGCAAATAAAGCAATTTCGTGTCACTGAAGTTCTTAGAAATTACGCAATGCGGAAGTATCTTTGAAAGTAATTTCATTTCATTTCTTGATATTTGCACTCTACTCAATTGATTTGTACGAGGAAAATAACTGGAGTAGTGCTCTAAATACTTCAAGAAGCAGGCATCTAGTAAGTTATCTTAAATACTGTTGTTGAGTATCTTGGCTAACACTGCCGAATGGCAGCAAGGGTGCCCCTTCTGGTTTCCGTACTAATGCAATAAAGCAGTGCAGAAGCTTACACACTCTGTAAACAATAATACTCAGGCTAGAGAGAATTAGGACCATAATGACGCATAAACTGGTGTCAGATATTTTATAAAAGTACGCTTGAACAGGATGAACACCATGCTTAGGGGTAGGGATAGTCAAGGAACTTTCAGAGCTCGAAGAACTTCTGAAGGTACTCTAGGTAACCCCTTGGTCTGTAATGGCGAATTCCACTGGTCGTTTTAGAGCGCGCCGGGATCGACTTTTCTGGAGCGAACCGATTTCGGTGGGTAATCGGGATCGAGACGGACGCTGCTGAATGCGGCATTAATAGACGGTAGGTTGTTCCTCGAAACATTTTCATCAACAAGGGTTGATGAAAAATAGTTTCATACCTTGTGAAACCTGCACTTGAACATAGTTGGCCTGGAGCATGAGACCGTCCAGAAGCTACGCCTCAAAGCAGGCACGTATCCAGGAAAGAGGCCCATGGGGCCCGGCCCCCCTCCCCCCCCCCAGAAATCTTTCATTTTGCTGGGACCTCCTCTCCCCCTCCCCCTCATACAGCATTTTGCCATGGGCGCCCCCCCCCCCCCCCCGAAACAAAATCCTGGCTACGTGCCTGCCTCAAAGCAACATCATTTCAGTCAACTCGCTGCAAAAAATTGTTGCTATAAGTTACTATCTGTAGCTTTACCTGAAATTGCATGAACTGCTTTGACACCCCCAGAAACGTCGAATCAGTCCGTGACGAAGCAAACGGGGCATCGCTCGACTTTTCCAAGACCGTGTTTAAAGTTCAGGAAGTCAAGTTTTCTCATTATCGCCAATATACCATTTACAAAAGTGTGCGCCGCTTAGTAGATGTTATGCCATTGATCCGAGTCCACCATTGTTCGGGCACGCACTCTGAGCATCTATTGAAAATGAAGGCGGCGTCAGTGTTTGGCGAGGATTTGGATTCAATCACCAACTGCTTGTCCATGGATGGATGGATGTTAATGGCTATACCTTTTGTAACGGGCGGTAGCTTGCGCCACCTATCTAGCTAAGTCTAAAAAGACCCACTAATGGCGACCGCCAATGTTGCTTGATAGGGTTTTGAAAAGGGTCTACTGCGCTCGGCCTCGCTCTGTACTAGGCGACAAAATGGCGGCGCCCACAAGACGATCGGGAAGCGGAGTGTTGGTACTCTAAGCTTAATTCGTGACTCCAGGGCCGTCTAACCATCGACATGACAAGGGCGGTCTTCTTTAATGAATGAAAAAAAAATAGACAAAAACTGCTATCTGAAGTTTGCTCGAAACTGCTTGATATGCGAGAGCAAGACCATAATCACAAGGGCTTGCTAGTTTCAAGGTTAATCTGTCAATGACCGCGGGTTGTCATATATCTGATTGTATACACCAATCAACTCTTTCGCAATTTATATGTTGGACATCAGTCCTTGATAGTGTTTCCTCGGAACGGAGAAAAGTAATAAAAATAAAAGTGCAATAAACATTTATGAATAAGAAGTACAGACATGAGAAATATTTTTGATAATTCTAAATTATCTCAACAATGTTCGCTAGCCCTTGGCGGTAATTTATGCTGCTCAGTCTCCACGAACACGTCCGTTAAAAGTTACGCCAATCACTTGTACATTCAATGCCGCATGAGTCTATGAATTGCATTTCGATCTCGAACGAACAGCTTTGTTTTACTGAAGCTTATGACTAAAGAATTCATACTGGTCCGTCACTGAGTTTGTCAAGCAATGTATGTCCTCTCTTCGCAATCTCGGGAATACTGCACTAATTATTAGTCTATTAACATAAATATCTAGAATTTATCAATATATTCAAAATAAAGGGGCCCTTTTACACTAACGGTGGTCGTTCTTCCCTGAGGATTGCTCTTTGCCTCGATGATACCTCCCGGTACCGAGTTCCTCTGAAGGTGGGGCGATGTTATAAGTATGAATTTACTTGTAATACGATGGTATACGAAAGATAATTAAAAACGAATGGCCTAATACAAGCCAAGTAAGATTTCAAGGGTTGAATGTGTCGGCTAACGTCCGCGCACTACTAAATAGATACCTAGAGAATCGCTATTTTCCCCACTTGTATATGTGGATGCGGGTAACATTTTTATCAATTTCACTCGCATCCGCCGGAGTGATTGAGGATACTCCCTTACATCTACAGATAACCAGCGGGTGTGCACAGCTCTAACAGTGCGCAAATGTTTTCTTTGTTTTTAGACATAAAAACACACATACAATACAAAATACAAATACAAAACGGTTCCTTAAAACTCCCTAATATAAAGAAGACACTCCACAGACACTGGGGAATGTTAGGGAACCCTTTGTGCACATCCGATACGGCATGATGGGCCCTCCGGTACAACTGCGCATGCGCTACCGCAGAAGACTCGCGCATGCGCAGTTCGTACCGGAGGGCCCATCATGCCGTATCGGATGTGCAAAAACGGTTCCCTAAAACTCCCTACTGTTTGTGGCGCGTCTATGAGGGTACTGTCACATTGGCCATGTCTTTAGACATCATGTCCGTAGACATGCCTAAATCAAACATCCTTCCAAAACGGCCTGTCGGCAAATCATCACCACGTGCACAGCGAACTCAGCGTGCGAAGCAGCCTTTGATTCCCCCTGGCGTCGCCCAGGCGCAGCTAGGCGACAGCGGTGGCATGGGCCTGTGGCGGCAGCAGGCGGTCCCGCAGCGAGCGCGGCAGCAGCAGCCCCAGCGTGTCCAGCAAGCCCGCGTCCATAGGGCCCGGCGGGCGGCGGGGCTGAGCAGCGCGCCCTAGCGGCCCCATGGATCCGGCCAGCGAGGCGGACGAGCAGCAGCAGGCCTACCAGGACCCCGCCCTGGCCAAGATGGAGGCCCTCGTGCGCAACATGCAGCTGCCGGACACCGGTGTGCCCGTCCGGAGCCAGAAGCTCTTCCTCACCTCCATACCCAGCGCCTTCCTCGGTGAGTCGACCGGCCGCGGACTCCCACAACTACAGTCTGGACACCTTGGGTCGTAAGCGCTCTGATAGGGCACCAGCCTGGCAACTGAGGGCAAGCCTCAGGGAGGGAAAACAATACTTAGAACAGCAGGAAGAAAATGTGCTAAAGAAAGGAGTGCAGCAATTATGAAGCATGTGGCATAATGGAATTACAATAGATATGAAGTTGTTCGGGGTATATGCAAAGGAGTCATGGTACCCAAATTGTCTTTTGGCAATGCGGTATTATCAACGTTACTAGAACCCACAGTGGGGAAACTCACCGTCGAGACCTGGGCCGCTGGCGTCTACCAAGACCTAGTTGAATACGACAACAGCGTCACTCTTTATCATTTGTCTTCACTGTGGTCACCTTGAGCTTTTTGAAAGCATGTTTTTGCGTAAAAACCAATGGGAAAAACTCTTTTTGTACTAACTCTTATTGGAGTTTAGTACAAAATGAGGGGCGCGTGATGTTTTTAAAATCTTAAGTTTGCAAGGTTATGCAGCACAATTAATAATATTTTTATGCAACCATGCCTCATCGGTGATTTCAGGTAGCGCGTCCCGACCTAGGCGCATCTTAACTTCGGTAGAAATTCGCGGCGTCCGCTTGGGAGGCGGGGGTGGCACCTCTGAAACCCCTTCCACAGTACCTGTTTCGGCGCCAAAATGGCCGATTAAAGCGCGAAACACATGTACGACGAAACCGTCCGATCCGACGTCCGATCAGGCAATACGACGGTCGGAGGCGAGGGTTTTCAACGCTCTCCGGTGCTACGAAAACCCTCTCCCCCAAGGTCATTCCGGCAGTCCGCACATCGAATCGGACGGTTTCGTCGTACATGTGTTTCGCGCTTAAAGGCAAAATAGAAGTCACGTGCAGTTCCTCGAGTGGCCGCTCCGGGAGAAAGGGCGGCGTTGTGATCGCCATTAGGTCGGTTCTCGAGTACGGATCGGTGCCACTTTTCCAGAGCAGTCTCTATGGTAGTTTCCCAACTGAGTGGTTCTAGTAACGTTGGGTATTATGCATGAAATCTTAGGTACAGTCGAGCTTACAGACCCGGCAGAGGAGCGTGGGCAGACTGGCACTGGGGGCGCATGGGAATACACCAAATGAAGGAGTGCAGGAAGACATGGGCTGGGCATCTTTCGAGGCTAGAGAGGCGATCAGTAAGTTGAAATTTGAACAAAGACTGGACACAATGAGGATAAGCGATGGGCGAGAAAGGTATATAAGCATCTGTACAGTACATGAAATGTTTGAACACTAAATATACAAACCGAACCCGAAAACTAAAATTAAGATACGAACCGTCAAGTGTGGATGCAGAACAGACTACCTCCGTGAAAAAGGAAGTAAAATAAGCCGAGAGAAAGATGTGGGAGGAAAGAATGCATGTAAAATCAACTTTAACCGTGAATAGGGGACAAAAACAGGAAACAAGAAAGGAACATTGGTACGATAATTCACGGGGGAGCTGGTTGTTATTCGAGGCTAGAACAGGAGTATTGAGGACTAGGACGTATAGGCCAAAGTATGAGGAAATGGATATGCGGTGTGCCGCACGCTAAAGGGAAGATGAATGAAACAATAGAGCATGAGGTGTTGAGGTGTACAGGGCTTGCATCCCCCCCCCCCCGGAGGGGGAACATATTTAGCCGGAGCGCTGGGGTTTGCAGATGAGAATGGAAGAATGGAAATAAGTGCAATTTTGATAACAAAGAGGAGACTTGAAGACCGGTGGAAATTATCCAGAGAGTATTGAATGACGTACAAATAGGCTAGGTGGCGCCAGCTGCCGACCTATATAAAGGGTACAGCCGTTAGCGTCCATCCATCCAGGTTCTACTATCGGGGCCTGTTCATATACACACCACAGCCCTATCTGAGCACCATTAGTCAGCGCTGAAAATAGCGTTGAGCTTGCTGATGCTGCGCTGACTGCGAGCTATATTACTGATGCAGCGCTGAAACAGCGCAGCATCAATGATAAGCCACATACAGGTCAGCGTTGCCACAGCGCGGCTCCTAGTTTTGATTTAGCGCTGCGAAGAATATGTGAATATATAAACCGGCCTCTAGGGAATCTACACGAGGGTGCAGCAAGCCAGGACATTTTTAATTTAGTGGGGTCATGGTTTGGATGACACGGATGTCCTTGATGCCGATGTACGTTATCCCTAAACGGCTTCTGACCCACAAGCCCCCCCCCCCCCCCCCCACACACACACACACTTTAAATCCCAGCCGTTGAGACCGGCGATCTAAAACAAAATAATGATGTTTTTCTGTTTGCTTCCAGAAGTAATACGTTAATTCCACAAATGTTTTAATGATAAGGTAGGCTGAAGCAGCAATATTGCCAAAATATAGATTCGTAAACTCCTAGTTTTTGCATTTTACACACGGGACGAACACATGTAATAAGACCTGACTTGATCGTGTAATTTTTAAGTTTAGTTAACTAATTTACTAAGATTTTTTTTTTGATAAGTAATATTCTATGTTATTCACGCGACACATGGTATAACTTGTGACGGTAAGTGCATTTGTAGATCAGATACGCTCGAAGAGACTAAAATGCACGAAAGTGTGCTTATTCGTTTTTGACGTACTTGTGGAGTAGATCTCCCGAAAATGCTTACTGCTGTATTTGTTGACTAGCTCTGCTGCAAGTATCTATTAACAGATACTAAAATATATTCCAGACTCGTTCAGAGTGATTCTAAATTTTCATGACTCGAGATTGGCTTCAACTGAGTATCAATAGACTATCAAGTAGAAACTGAGTATCAATTAGTTCAACTGAGTATCAATTAGTTCAACTGAGTATCAATAGTTCAACTGAGTATCAATTAGAAACTTACTGAGCGTCATCGAAAACCACTAAGTCAACTCTTTTAGAACGACTTGAAGCTCGTGGGAACACTCGGGAGCGCACCAAAGTTACCACTCGTGAAGCAGGCGCAAAGCTAGCAGTGGCAAAACGCGAATGATTAGATTATCATTGCGTTCCGCCACTGCTAGCTTTGCGCCTGCTTCACGAGTGGTACTTTGGCGCGTACTCGAGTTTCCCGCGAGCTTCAAGTCGTTCTAAAATTGACTGATATAGTGGTTTTCCATTATGCTCAGCATGTTTCTAATTGAAACCATATGTCCATTTTCTCTAATTAAAAAATTAATTAGACGAATTTTTAATTAATTAGCCGACTTATCGCAAACATTAGCCACCCAAATAATGTCCCCCTGGCCGTATAACTCACTCGCACAAACCGCATAAGTGTAGCTTTCATAACTTTCTTAAAACAAACCTGTAAAAATACAAAAAAACACCCTGTATTTATAAGTTACAAGGATTCCGCCTTATGGTATTAATATCCACTTTCTGCCAATATAATGTATAAGTACCCACATGACTAAAAAAGGCGGTAGTAGTTTCTTATAGCCCCTAGCACAAGTTTGAACTAATCTGGTGCGTACGCGCAAACATAATAAAAATAAAATAACACAATAACTTTAATAATTGGTGCTAATAGTCAGTATGCTAGCATTCGGGGCCGATCAGGTTAAATCGTCTGGAGCCGGCCTTGTCTATCGGTCATTGATAGCCACTAAAATCATTGGTACCAAAATAGAAACAATTTTCATTAATAAAATACAATTGTAATGAAAAGTTTAATAACACGCGAGAGCGCCATTTCTGGCCGTGAGCTGTGGAGGTTAACGATGATGTATAGATTTTCTTCTATGCTTTTTGTGACAGTCGCTCATGGAGCGTAAATCAAACGGACGTCTTAACACCTTGTCAACCGACTGAAAAAAATGCCGAGTCATGGGGTCGTTAACGCGTGCGTGGCGTCTGATATTGCGCGAGAGACAGCTACTGCGTATGTTGAGAGTGCATCCTACAGTCCACTAGGCAAACATAGCAGTACTCGGAAAGAGATTATTGGAATAATGTATAATATGTATAAAAAACAAACTTTACAATTAAGTCATAAACAAATGTAGCACAAGTTTAGAAAAAAATGTATGGCCCCTTTTAAGTACTGCGAATACAAATGTGGTACAAAAAACTGACCTAATGGCTAGGTGACTTCGTAAAGATAACGAAGCTTGCATCATGTTCTGTAGTAGTCCCCTGTATAGACATTTGCATCGCTTATCATCCGGGCGAAAAATGCTGAGTCACTGAGCTGTGGACGCATGCGTATCGTCTGATATACCGCACAACAGAGCTACAGCGCATCCTCAGAAGGCATTCCACTGCCCAGTAGACAAAGATGGCAACGCGCAGAAGGCGATTTTTGCAAACGTCTATTCGAGACTCCAGCGAACTCTAGGGGGCGCGCTGGTCAGGCAAAATGGCGGACGAAAGGAGGTCATTTTCGTTGTTCAGCACGCGGACCACCATACATTTCTTGCACTGCAGCGTAAAATCGGTGTTACATATGAAAGCAATGCGATCTTTCGATCGTAGCAACCTTCTTCTAGTCAGTCGCGTAGGAACGACACGGCGGAAGCATAAAAATAATTACTGGAAACGATGTCTGTTGCTATGCTGCCTACGAGAACCAAGTAGCCATAGCAGACGACAGAGTCTAAATGACCTCCTCTCTTGAGTTTCTTGGCGTTTCCGGTACGCGGCGTCGATTTCGCTGGAGTCGCCAATACATTCAGCAAGGACATGTCGTACCCATATGATGATGTCGCTCACGCCAGTTCACATGGTCGGATGACGTGGGTTCTGATGGCTCTCGCCAGACTTGTGTGTACCGAGTTACCATTAAAGCGTAATTAATACCTAATTAATTCTTTTGATACCGAAGTAACGACTTCGGTACTTTTTTTAAAGAACAAACGAGTGGCGCATTTTTCTTACTTTTTGACAAAGTAACGATATTCAGTTACTCCTGGATGGGAACGCGTACAAAAAGGTACCCAGCTTACTTGTCACCCCAGCTCGCCCTTGTAATTTCCACGGCAAGGAAACGCTAGAAAATCGTAAAAGGATGGGCACACGGCGTATCGCATAGCCAGCTAGAGTTACCCCCGAATAGATGCGTTAAAAAGTGAGGAAATATTAACGACGACCAGCATTGGAAGCGGCTACTGCTTGGTAAAAATGACACAATCAGAGTAACAAGAAAACAGTGCGTTTCTTTCAAGCTGAGGTAGCGCGTTCCTTTTGAATCGCCGTGACGAGTAAGTACTTGGTTACTTTTTGAGTGAGTAACGGGTAACGCCGATCAGTCGTTTTGTTTCAGTAACGTGTGCATGTCTGGCTCGCACTCACCCTGCAGGTTACGACGTGGTCGAGTGGCTCACGGACAACCTGGACATCGAAGACCAGAGTAAGCGTGTGTTTTTTTTTGTTTTTTGTTTCCAAGAATGTATAAGCATAAAACTTTACAAAATGCACGAGTGAGTTGGACCAGCAGCGAGCGGCAGTTGGGCGATGGCAAATAGTTTCTTAAATTGTACCTTTGTCTCTCGGACTGAATAAGAGACAAGCCTGGTCGTGTCTTCGGTCCACGATAAAAAGGAGAAAAATATCCAGGGCTCATATATCGTGCCTCTTTATCGCTAAAGAGGAGGGCTCTATTGGTTAATTAAGAAAAACAACAAAAATGCTTAGGACATTTTTTTTTATCATTGCGTCCCTGGTTCATAGGGATCAAGGTAAAAATATGTACTCTATCAAATTTTTCTTTGTTGAATTATCGACACGTCTTCAATTTGGTGAACTGTGTAAGATTATGTGGCTGTCCGAAAAGTGGTTCTAAACGAATAGCTCTGAATCCTTCGCAGACTTCAGAGTGCCATTGGAAAGCCACTACATACGGACTCTTCGTAGTTCTCGACCTCGAGAAGACATTGCATTTTGAGAGTCAAGGCAGTATTCGCGCACCTTTACGAGTTTCAACACACCTTTCCTCAAATCCCACGGCCACCTGATTGGTCGGAAAGAAAATACAGCGCATGCCTTCGAACCACACCTTCCGCTTTCATTCTGACACTTGTCACCGACTAATGCCAGAAAGCACGAGACGTTCTTTATGCCCTGCGACTGTTTTTCTGTCGTTTTGTCTCCTCTACGGCAAACTCAGTTTCAGGGGAAAAGGAGGAGGAGGAAACGATGGGACAAGAGAGAGGAGGAGGGGAGGAGGAGGAGAGAGTACGGAGAAGGAAGAGGGGCATACCCTTCCCTACGTACCCTCCCCTTCTCCTCCTCAAGAGCTGCGTTCTAATTTCGCGTTACAGAGATTTGTAACCGTCGTTCATTCTTTGTTGCACTTCAAATGAAGATCACTAAGTAACGTTTAGAGTCCATATGTAGCTGCCGAAAGAGCGCAAGCACCACGTGACTATAGCGGCCAGTCACGTGACCATATAGGGTCACTTTTCTGCGTACTCCCTCGGGCGCCAACTACAAATTCGTTTCACGCCGTAAATATAGCACTAAACTTTGTTTTGTTGTTGTAAATTTGTTTTATAATATTCCTTTTCCATCCCGGCTGTTCTTAAAAAATAGGATTTTCTTTTGCATATGTCTTTTAAAACATTTTAAATTATGTCCCTCGCTCAGCGGTGCCTTACTCCCGTGCAGTTTAGAGCTACTATGATCCAGAGGTATGTAACATATTTCGACTATGTGCACTACCGAAGACACGTGGAATATGTTCAGAATTCGTTTCACTGACCGATTTGTGTACTCTTGTGGATTTTATAGTTTAGAAAGAATCTAGAAACTTGCCATTAAAGGTCTCTTTATAAACATAAAATACAACCGATTTCAGAAGCAGCGTGTGATTACATAAAAAACTCAACAGTCAAGTTGTGCTTTTCAGTTTTCTATTGAGGAAATTTTATGACAATTATTCTGAGTTGCTTTTTTTTAGCAGCGGGTATAATTTTTTCAATTAGAATGAAATGCGAATTTTCTTTCGAAATTCGGGATTTTGTCGATTGACGATGAAGCTCCTTTCCTTCACTTGGTGCATTTTCAACAACGCACTACTGCTCGTTCACACAAAAAAAAAAGAAAACTGAAAAAACATTATTGATGTATTTAGATGCAGCTTAGAAATTTGTCATTCTACTCTGTCGGATTATTTGATCATTGAAGCTTGGGGCCGAAAACCGGGCTTTTGTTATTTAAGGATAACTATAAACGACATTTCAACTCACTAAGAGGAATTGAGTTTGAAAGTTTTGATATGGTTGCCTTTTTTATCCAAATCTTTGACTGAACATGAATATATATTCTTTGTATTTTCACTGGCGTCAAATATCGGGGAGAGGCTCCAAAATACGAAAAAGCAGAGAGGGTGATAGTGGGTCAATAGAAATTGAACGATCAGCATATTTTTGCACATTTGAAACTGCAAAAAATTGAGTTTTAAAACTGAGTTTTAGAGCGAAAGCTAAATTAAAATATATAAAAATAGAAAGGTTTACCGGCGACACTGCTGAAATATTTCTTAGAATTACCCGAAACCCAGAGGCCTGTCCTCCTAACGCTGTCCATTCCTGCTTAGAGATTAGCCGTTGCATAGAGGCCAAACGTCGCCTGGGACATATTTCGGCTTCATGCGGGCCCTAGAAAAGTCATGTGACACCTTTTTTGTAGTTTTGGAAGAAAAAAAAAGAGAGACATATTGAAAGAGTCAAGAGTAACGACGCACAACACGTTAGCTTGAATCAAACTTCTTGCGAAGTAGACGTAGAAAGTTGGACATAAAATAGTGGCGTAACGATGATTCTTGAAGATCAATCTGGGTTTTTGGTGTCCTGACAGCAAAATGCTAACACAGCTAAGCATGACGTCGGTGCATAGATAATAACTTAGCCCCTCATTGTGCCTGAACCTTTGGTGTATGATGCACAAAAGGTGTATTGTAACATTCGAATTTTAATTACTGTTGCTCGTTGTGCAGGTAGGCACCATAGTAATGATCTGAGACAAAAATCCCTCAGTTAGATAAGGTTTGCATTTAGGAATTCTTAGTATGATTTTGAATAGGTAAGTGTAACCAATTTCAAGTTCAATAAAAAAAATATTTTTTCCTTGCTTTCCGTGCCAACCAGATTTAGTGTTTGTTTTGTTTGATAGCTGATAGTTTCAGTTGTGTGAGATAAGTACAGTATTCTTGGTCACTTGCCATAGTAATGTCTTTAGGCAACAGTCTCTCAGTTAGATTATGTTCAAGTTGAGAGATTCTGAATACGATTTTGAATAGGTAAGCTTAACCAATTTGAAGAGCGAGGAACTTTTTTTCGTGCTTCCCGCGCCAACCGCGTATTCAGTGTTCGTTTCATTTGATAGTTGAAAGTTTCGGTTGCGCAGATATGCACAGTATTTTTGGTCATTTGCCATATAAATGTTCTGAGGCAACAGTCCATCAGTTAGATAAGATTCAAGTTTAGGGATTTCGAGTACGATTTTGAATAAGTTAGCGTGATCATATTGAGGAGCAACTTCACAGATCCAGTGTTCGTTTTATTTGATGACTGATAGTTCCGATTGTGCAGATAGGCACAGTATTCTTGGTCAATGGGATTCAATATTACGTATTTTGAATTTGTTTTTGATTAAGTAAGTGTAATCAATTTGAAGTGCGACAAAAACCTTTTTTCCCATGCTTCTCGTGCAAAACACAGATCCAGTGGCGGCGGAGGCACTTCACCTAGCCAATCTACTCTGTGCGCACGGCTACTTCTTTCCAGTCAGCGACAACGCCAAGACCTTCGCCATCAAAGATGACAGCACCCTGTACAGGTTTCAGGTAAGGACGTCGCACTGTGCGGGGACTAACACAAAGTTGCCTTTCTGCGTCTCATGCATGAACAGTATTTCGAAGATGTGCGTCAAACTTCAGCTTTGAATTTTCATAAGTAAAACGTAGAGCCATTTTTGGAGGTGTCGCGAATAAAACACCAAAGTGATATTAACGTTTCACGTTAATATCACGTAGACGACTTGACAACTTGAACCCCGAGTTGTATCGCCTTACTCTTCTAACTACGAGAAGTGCCGACTACTACGTGTAAGTACCACCAATTCCGTTCTGTAGCGCTTTAGAAAGAAACAAATTGCAGCGAAAAAAAAAACGATTAATTTCAGATGACTTTCGTTGCTCTAATGGTTAAGAATGACACGTTCCGACACAGCCTCACATATTCGATTGACCTTTAGTAGGTAGCCTGAATATAGAACAAGGGAACGTTCTCTTGTGCACAGCAGGTGCCAGTGGATAACGCGTTCTATCGAAGACGATACGAGCTGAAGCAGTCCTTTATGCTTCTTTGCCGTGCCTGACAGTTTTTCAGGGAGCTGTCTTCCGAGATAGAAATGGAATCCAAACTTGAGGTACCATGAATATTTCAGACCTTTCGATAAATGTAAGATAAATGGTAAGATGATAAAGTTTATGGGGACCACACACGCAAATAAGGGCTGGATCCGCTGTTTCAGCTCATATAGACCAGTGTCCAAAATCCTAGCGCCCCCCCCCCCCCGCGATAAAAATGGGAAATAATAATTTCAAACGCGGGCTCTTGTGAAGTGAGGGGTCTGTTTATAAAACAAGATTTTTGCTTTTTACACCAGTCTTGGCATCGGTGTTGTTCTTGGAGCTTCGTAACCATGCATTTCTGACGTTCTTGCACTACGATATGTGCGAAGGTTTCCAAAAAAAACGAAGACTTGCAAAAAGCGCGATAAGAACTCCGCTGTGCAGGTGTGAGAACGTAGTGGTACTGTTTCATGACGTCATCGTAAACAAACATGGCGGCACCCATGGAACAGAGCAGACACTGGTCTATTCGCCCTTTATTGTTTGGCAATAAGCTCAGTGGCCCCGCCTATTGGGTAGCCACGGCATACTTCCGGTTCGCGTAAATCTTCTAATTGTTTACTCAGGGTTCTTTTATTATAAGCGTGAATTAAGTCTCATAGTCCTATAAGTGTCCATTTTCAAAAGATAGCGTGTATAATTGATTTCGGAGAAACTCCCAAACCGGCTGTCTAGCTCAGAACCGGAAATGGTCGGGGGCTATTTGCACACTGGAGCCACCACGTTTCAACTCAAGCGAGAAAGAGCGGATATTCTCTGCGGGGGTACCTTTTCCGATGTTTTGCTCGCGTACAGTGCGTTGTCAAACGAAATTAGGACCAATTCCCAGCAACCTCGGATTAATCATTGCACCATTTTCTACAAAAAAAAAGATAAGGTCAACACTTTTTGATAGAAAGGCCCCAGTGCTGGGTTTGGTTACGTCCCGTAGAACCCTCAAAGAAGGGGAGAAAGTGGGCACGATTGCTGCGATCGGCGAGGATTCGTGCCCGATCAGACACGAGTCCCAGCCGAGCACTGACACACCACTGGTATCCAATCTCTGCCCATTCCTGCTTTCCGCTAGATGGCGTAGAACGTCCAGCAGGGCTCGTTATCAGGAGGTGTTAGTGAGGTGCGAATCGGTGGAAGAGAAAACCGTGAATGCCGGATGCATTCATATCTTAAAAAAATGTCAAGATGTCCCTAAAGCAGTGTCTGCTTAAGACTCCCCTGCTTTCTTCCTTTATCTTGTATGATCAGCAAAGTTACATGAAAGAATCAAGCTTACCTAAGCTTTTCTGTTCTTACAGACGCCATACTACTGGCCGTCCAGGTACCAACCTAACAACACGGACTACGGTAAGAATCATGACTTTGTGACTTTCTCTCTCTCGCTCTCTCCAGACAAACTTTCAATAAAACTTTCAGCCTTTTCATTTTGGTGAAGAAGGAAGACCAGCGAAGCTCCACTATGGTGGGAATGAAGTAATGGCCGGCCGCAAGTCGGCAAGCCAGAGTGGAAAGGCTGGAAAGGTTGCCGCCATCTATGAACGACGGCGTCAACCAGACAACCGTCCGCCGGTTGTCTGGCTGCCACCGTCGTTTATAGATGGCGGTAGCTGTCCAGAGTGTTGTGTCAACAATTTTTTGCTGGCAGACACGATACTGGGGAAAATAGCCCTTAACAGCTCCGCTGTAAAATTTGTTCGAATATATCAATAGTATGATTTGACTCTTCTTGTGGCTACAGTGAGAACTTAGTGGTAATGTCGAATACTGCTACGGCACCAGCCCTTAAACAACAAAGCTATAATGCTTGAATTTTTCCGTCACCCAGCGGAGGCCCACGTGGAGCATAGAGTACGCACTAGTGACGAGTCAGCGTTTGGCTGAAACTCCACGTTCACTAAGTAGGAACGCTAGTCTTCGCCGAACGCTTACCAGGCACACGTGTCCGCTCTATACCCTTCCGTAAGTGAGGTAAAAATAAAAATCCAGCACCATTGCTTTGTCATATATACTCCGTCTCACACTAGGTCTGAGCGCAATTGACGCTTCGATCTATTGGATCTGACGTTATCATATGTTTGTCCTTTTAGACTTAAGCTAGGTGGCGCAAGCTACCGCCAGTTACAAAGGGTATATACATTAACATCCAATCATCCATCCGAACCGATGATAGAGTACCAAAAGTGCATCGCCGCAGCGCTCGCCCTTCTTGCGAGTTTGCTATGACCGGCGAAACCAGTCACGCACGCTGAATGCGCCATGATCCGACACTTTTTTCTGCGCGCGATTGTATACGGTGCGAAAGTTGGTCTGCTCCCTTTGCAGGGGTTGTGGTGACGTCAGAAAGACTCCGAGCTCTGATTGGCTCTGATTGAAGAATAGTGGGTAGCCCTCAAAGCAAGCTTCCTCGAAAATCTACCCCCTATCCTTCAATCAGAGCCAATCAGAGCTCGGAGTCTTTCTGACGTCACCACGTTCTCTGCGAAAGCAGACGAACTTGCGCTCCGCATAGCCAATGATAGCGAACGTATATAGAGAGAGAGAACCACCGCCGTGACGAAGCATTTTTTTATTATTTTCACTTAATCGTAGCGTCGGCTGGACTTGGTGTAAAACGGAGTACAAAAAGTGACTAATCCGGTCGCAAAGAAAGTTGTTTTCGTTATTCGCTCATTTATTTGTTTATTTTCTGCGCTTGTCAACAGTCGATTTCTTTGTAAGGATGCGCAAACAGTGAGATTACAACCTGTCGGCGGGTGGCATTGGTTGTTCACTCTTCTATGCGCAGCGCAAGTTTGTCTGCTTCCTTTGCAGAGGTTGTGGTGACATCAGAACGCCGAGGTCTGATTGGCTCTGATCAAAGGATAGTGGGTAGACCTCAAAGCAAGCTGCCTTGTAGTGTACCCACTATCTTTCAATCAGAGCCAATCAGAGCTCGCAGTTCTGACGTCACCACAACCCCTGCAAAGAAGCAGACAATTAAACTTTCGCTCCGCATTGGAACCCGGCGATTAGAACATAAAATGACGACCACAACAACCCAGTTTTCAATCGCGCTGTTTTGTTTGTCCGTGCAGCAATCTACCTGGTGAGACGGTCTCTCAAGAACAAGCCGAAGTATGCCCTCGAAGAATACGAACAGGTGAGGCCACACTGCAGAGCACGACATGACACAATACGATGAGGGTATACCATGTACGACCGTACGCTGTAAGTTGTTAGTCTTGAAAAAAAAGAGAATTTCGCCTTTTTCAGTTTTTTCAAAAGTATTTGTTTTACAACTAATATTCTGTTTGTTTTTTTAATCTAGAGTTGATTGTTAAAAGAAATGTAACGTCACGCTTGACACCTGGCGACGTGACGTCATGTCTGTGTCCCGCGGCCTGACGCCACGTGACCTGGCGGCGCAAGTGACCACGTGATGTTAGAGCTTAGCCCGAGCCTAAGTGTTTTCATTATCTTTTTATACAGCTAGAACCGAAGCGTTACAGAGGGGTGGGAATTGGGATTTGGGTTTGTAACTCAATATTAAATTGTTACATCGATTCAAAGAAAGAATATTACTTAGTTATGGTGCAGCCTCAAACCTATTAATTATGTGCTTGTCGCTGAGAAGGGGAGCTGTTTCAGTCTCAGACGGTTTTGGGGATAAAAGAACTGTAAAAATAGATGGCATTTCATGCGGGAACTTTGCACTCATGGTACAGATGTGAGGATTTATAGCTGGGATATCATTGATTAGTTGAGTTTTTAGACTGAAGTTATCGCAATAAGGTTTAAGTAGAAAACATAGACGCCAGATCGTACGCCGGATGGAAAGGATGAGTAATTAGTTTTATTGAGTTGACACTTGGCATACGACGTCAGGTGGGGACTATAGACCATGTTGACCTGTTTTGAACGGTTTCGAGGGCTGATATAAACATTTCTGTATAAGCATCCATGACTGAGCTTGCATATTCGAGTTTACTTCGAACTAATGTTTTCTTAATTAATATATTTTAAAAGATTGAGCTAAAGAAGTTACGTTGTTGTTGTTGTTGTTGTTTAAATCCAAGCATGCGATTACTTTTTTGCATACCATACTCGGTGTGCGCTTTTCCATGATATGTTAGAAGTAACGCGGACACATTTACATTTCTTGTTTCAGATTTTGATAAACCTGCCTAACCTTCTTCGCTATGAACACAATACATGAGACGCGAGTTCATTTTCCTACCCACCCGCTAACTGTTGCGGAAACACCGGAGGAGATTGAGTACCATCGACCTCTTAGCTTCGTGCTACAACAAAATAAGCTGTCAGATGTTCTCTTTTTACGGCTCGGGTCACCAGTGTTCAACTGCGCTGTCCAGAGAACGTTGTCACTTGTCATCTGTGTGCTCCATAGTCGCAGATAAAGGCCAATTGACGAATGTCACTCTTCTAGTTTTTTTACAAGAACCGAGAACCATTGTTGCTGTGAACTAGCGAGACATGGGCCATGACCAAGTGTCCGCCGTTTGCTTCCAAGCACTGCACCGTCGCTTACTACCGCGTAATTTGTTCGCGTCATTCTCCGCAGGAGGCGCTGCAGAGGCTCAAGAAGCTGCTCTACCACAAATGGGAGTACGTGCTCATGCAGGCCAACGAACAGGCAACGTGAGTGAAGTGCCTTCAGATAGTTTGTTTGGGCAAAATGCACGTGTATATAATAGGGTCAGCTGGATATCGGGGGAAGGGGACACTGATGCTTCATAAGCTCGTCCCCTGGTTATGCAACCATCAGCTAACCATTGACCTATATTACCGGCTAAACAAGTTGGATAAAAAAAAGGAATTATGTTTTAGCCTTTGGTAGTAGGCCCTTTTAGAAATTCAGTGCCATCTAGTGACTCAAATATACGCCTAAAGTTTTTAGTGCTAATGCCGGTTCGAATCTAGTGTCTATTCGATTACGGCAGACGTGCGAAAGTTAGTGTTCTTCGTTGTACGCTTCCTTCTTTCTTCGTTCGTTTCAGTTTCAGGGGTGTCAAGAAACTGTCACTCTCTCTGTACGAGGCGGTTACTTAAGTAAATCTCTCGATAATACCCACCACATTTAGTGTTATCAGATGTCTGGGGCGCGACGAAGCCGAGCATTTTGAGGACTCACAAGATATCCTCAAATGCGTAGCGTACAGAAGCTTGAATTCTCGTCACGCTGACATCGAATAGCGGTGCAGCGAACTATAACGTCTCGAATGTCCAAATTCCGCATCGATGCCTGTCTTCAAATTCCTTCTTCACCAACCGTCAAAAGGCAACCATTACAAGTACAGATTAGGTGATGATAGTTATCAAGGTGGCCAGACGAAATATGGGAAAGGGGCTACACCTCGCAGAAAGCTGACCTACGTAAAAATGTGACGCTAGCGGTTTGGGAAGAACGCGAAAGTTTGAGAACATTACGTTACCGTGGTCCAAAACACAAAAAATAAAGACGAAATTTTTATGTGGGCCGTTGTCTATCTAAGCCGGAAATCGCCAAAACAAGAACTGATGTTGTTGACGCATGTGGCATTTACATTGCCACGCGCGTCTCTGAGCAAGAGCGCCCGTTGCCGAATGGTTATCGTTCTTGGCTCCCACGCAAAGGGCCGAGGATCGATGCCTGGGAGCGGACGCTCCTTTTTGTTACTTCTGTAAATGTCGCGCTCTGGTAAATTCGAGAACCCTGTTGCTTCTTCGAGGTCCGAATGTTCTACGTGCCGAACCACCTACGGCGATTGTTCTAGAAGCCCACGCGTGTACTTAAGGAGTTCCACGTGGCGAGCCGCGGTCAGTCTTCCGCCGGCGCTCGATATACTGCTGCTACGTCGACATCGACGCCTGCGACGCCCAGTTATTAAGAAGGAAGCCTTTATGTCTCAATCGTTCAGTCGACCTTCAAAGTCCTTGAGCGAAAACACGTCGGCGACACGAAAGGTACCAAAACGTTTACGTGACCACTCAGTGGATGACTAAGCGAATTAAGATGATGACTCAGCACATTGAGAAGGATGACTCAGCACATTAAGAAGGATGACTCAGCGAGTAAATCATGTGTCTGTCTTTAATGCATCGGCGCTTGGGCTTTCGCCTTCAAGTCGTCTTAGGGATAACATAAGTGACCCTGCGAATTCCTCCACCTTTTCGTTTGGCACAAGTTCGCCACATTAAAGCTTTAGTTTCTTGATTTCACTCCCCCGCCTTGTCATGTGTCATCCGTGAAAACATCAGTGAAAACCACTTGGCAGCATGAAAGATAATAGTTTTCTTTCTTGCTGACAAGTTTTCTTTACTAAAATAAATCCTTAACGCTCCGTCGTAATTTGTTTGTTTTAACTATATTAAGCTTAGGTGGACATTGGCTAATAGAGAAATTCGGTCTTTCTCTTTTATCTTTCCATGCAGGTACTAAATCGTCCTCGAACCTTCGCGCACTTTCCCAGCTACTAGCGTCACATTCTAATAGAGTTACAGCTTCCTGCGATGCGTGTTCATGTACAAGCTTCGTTTTCTTTTCTCACAAACACCCGGTACTACGGTACTACGATACTTACCTGTTATAAGTAAGGCCGCGCTTACTGTATGAGCTAGACGTGATTGTCGAGCCAGTCAGTGGTGAACCGGTATTATTAAGTGACTCGGAAACTGATTCGGTTGCATCTTTGTAGACTTGCCAAGGATCTGAAGAAAACTGACAAGCTCATCCAGCAAAGCCAGGAGCGGGCCTACTGGAGGATTCACCGGCCACCCGTAAGCTTTTTTACCACTCTAGTGATAACGACGAAAAGAATGATGTCTCAGAATGTCGTATACTTTGATAAGTTTTTGGTTTTCTTTCTTTGTTTTCTCTTGCCATGTTATAATTTATTCAGAACCAGCGTAACACTTGGGTGAATTACTTTGGAACGTATTTCAATTACAATTGAAACTTCTCCGGTACAAACTAAGTAAAATTACAATTAGAATTACTAGTGCACAAAAGTAATTAACCATAATTATGCATCATTCTCGCGAAGTGGTGCAAATACTTCTCAATTAGTTTACTTTCAAAGCTACCCGACTTCAATCACGTTAATTTTTATATCTATTATCCACGCTGTAATATATGCATATTTGTACATTCACCATCTGACCATTTAGGGTGCAGTATGTTATATCGACGTGTCTCTTTTATCCCCTGATGTGCCATTGTTTCACTGACTTCAGTTTCTTTATTATGCAATACCACAAAGATTCTTAGTGTTCTGTTTTTATTATGGCAATTCAAAATACATGATTACTAGCGTTAGTACATATTGAAAATATATACCAGTGGCTCAGGCTCTTCTTTTTTGTCGAAAACGTTGACGTGAGTTCTGACAAGATATTCAATGGACAAATCACAATCGCGTAATTTTGACCCTTTCGCTCTCTCTCTGACAACCGAAGGAACTCTCAGTTTATGTAAAGCACTAATTAAACAAAAACACTGAAATTTTAAAAACAAATTTTAAATGGTCTAGATATGACCATGATGTAGAATACCCGAGACTGTGGTAAAAGCTGGGAAACTAGGTCGAAGAAAAAAGACAGGCGGAAAAGGACACACAGGGGAAAATAACACACCTTTTTTTTTTCGATGACAAAAAAAAACAACAGATTTTGCATTATTTTCGCCGTTAGACGCAATTAAGGTGCAGGTCAGGGCTCGCTCTAAGCCCCGCCCACAGATCAGTGACCCCGCCCATTACTACTGGATTGACTTGGCTGCTCGGCCGAACGTACTAGCAAGCCTTGTGACTCTCTGTCGCGAAGTCCTGTATGTCTAGTCTGGTGTCCGACACCATTGCTAGTCGTGCGAGCAGACGCGCGGCGTGCTCCGGCATCCTCTGCTATTGCGCCATCGTCTAAAACCGTCTGGAAAGCTCGCAAGACACTATCATGAAAGCGGCTACCTCGTGTTCCATCAAGCACGAGCCGCGGCCTAATATGCCTCTGTCAGCGTTTGTCGATGTGCAAACAAAAAGAGACCAAAAGGACAAACAAAAAAAAACGTATGTGCAGTTTTTCAGCTTTTCTGTTCTTGTTTTCTTGCATAGCGTCCGCGAGCAAGGTGGGTGAGCGCCATGGCACACAATTAAAACGTGACCTAAAAATATTGGTTCTAGCAAACCAGGTGCACTATACAAAACTTGAGAGGTACGGGCCTTCCAAAGCATAGAGTTATTATAATGTACGCCAGAGGTTCGAACTGGCGCTTGTGTCTGTCGCGACTTCCGTGAGCAAATTGAAGCAGACAGCAACCAGTCTACTTTTGCGGTGCTCCTGTGCATTCATATTTGAAGACGCGCGTGAATTTTGTTTCTTCGCCAAAATAATAATACGAATCACCTTTGTTCTTTGGATCGTACCGAATAGCATGTACCTTAACTAACATTGTAAAAGTGTAATTGCTTTAGTTACAGTCATTTTTATTAATCACTGAAGGGTGTTAAACTTCGCTATATTTCAGGCCCAAACCTGTGCACCACAGAAGCTTGTGTAAACACGAGCCACAAATTTAAGCAAATTGGCACAAAAAAAAAATGTAGAGTGTGTTCAAGGTTCGCCATCATTTTGGTGATGCTTATAGATTGGTAATATGCCAGTCCTGTCACATATATGAAAACGACCTCGTCGCGCATTTTTACCAGCTCTTAAAAACATTCATAACGTAAAGAATAAGGTGCGTGGGCTATGAAAGGTGTCTCTTTTTATTATTGCCGGGCAGGTTTTATCGGGCACCTGTTTTCTGGCTTCGCTCTATTTTCAAAGATTTCGAGCGTGCGGGGTGATGCTCTGAACGCAGAACAAGCATCTTCGCACATATGCACGAGCAGAGAAAATAAAGACAATACTTACTTATTGCCACATCGGACTATATTAACTTGGCCTTCACTTTATTTTGATCGTCTACATGCACAGGGAGTTACTGATCCAGTGTTACGGCGTAGCTCTTGCCGTATCTCTTGGTTTCCCACGTGTCCTTCGCTCGCCTGGTCCTAAATTCCTCATGTAACAAAGCGCCGACGCCACGTTCGCGCTAATAGTGCCCGACAGTGCGCTTAAATGCATGTATAAACCTGTTTTAGCACTGTGTTTAATAACATGAATTTAATTTAAAAAAACGCTGTAAGTAATCAATATTTTCATTTACCTGATTGAGAAATGTTTCAAACTATTTACTGCGATATAATTATTCGTAATATTTGTTCTTATAATCAAGCGCAAAGAAAAAACATACCCGCTTTTATCTCGTGGAAATACGCTACCAGAAGTAAATTTTCGAATATTTGCTGCCTGCTTCAATTTGCGACAGAACACTAGCTCTAGCTGGACCTCTAGCGTACATCATAATGACTCTGTGTTTCGGAGCCAAATGAAGGCAAACATACCTGGACAAACCTGATGCGAGGCAAACACCTGATAGCTTGCAGCGAAATAGCTCGCAAATTCTCACCTGTGTAGGCTACCTCTAAGAACTGAAACCGTGGTCCCAATCACGACGGCTGCACGATTCTCAAAGTAGAGGGGCCGCTTTTACGGGAACTAAAACTTTTGTTCGGCATCAAAACGAGCAAACGAACAAATCAAACCAGATCGAGCTAATATAGTTGGCGTGGGACGCTAAGCTTACGCCAGTCCCGCTACGATAACAAGCTCCCTAACAGCGCTTTCGAAGGCCTATACTTGCGACAGTTGTGTGCCGCAAATTACCTCGTTTGAGACCTTGCTCTGAACATCCCGATGAACGCGAGACAACTCGCACTCATAAAGATGGACGAACTCAGCGAGTTACGCGGTGAATTAACTGCTATCGCAAATGCCAGCAGCCATGTTTGTTACAGTTTTGAACCAAAACAAAAACGCGATATGTTGATTTTTTTTGTTGACAAGAATGACTTTATTTATATATTCTGTTTCTCAAAGATCAAAATATTTCGAATGAAAGACCACAGCGGCAGGCAGAAAAAGTTTTATAACCAACATTCCACACGTCAATCATCTCTCAAAATAGTGAGAGCTATAGAGACGAAGCGAAAATAGCTAAGCCGCTTTAGTTATGGACCGGGCTTAGGGTGGGCTACCTCCACCTAAATTGCGTCTAAGGGCGTAAATATCGAGCTAAGAAATTTTTTTAAAAGTGTTTAACGCGTTTTTTTAAAGTATCAGTTTCACTTTAAGACTTATCGTACGAGCAGCACTTATAAATTATATCAATACCGCCTCGGTACTATATGTTTTAAACGCGATAAAACACGGGGGTGTAAGGTTTTCGGAAAACGTCGCGTCGTTGAGGGTAAAGTCACCACCGTACCCTACTCGTAACACAGAGAAATGGAGGATGGTCACTAGGCGAACAAATTAGGGCTCTCACATGCTACATTTCACACAACCCATTTATTAAATAATCTTTGTATTCAATAGTGTGGATCTAGACGGCCTAACATATATAAGATTTAAGGTCGTATTTTGTTGGGATTTGGCAAAGCATGCTATCTTATTTTAGGTTTGTGCGCTTTTCTAGGCGCGTGATTCTTGTCTTTAAACCTTAGTTTGTTCTCAGAGGTTGTGTTGTTGTTTGTTTCGTGTGTATTTTTCTCCGATTGTTGTTGACCATCGTAGTGGGACGAGGGCTTGTCAAGCTGTACACTACAGATCTTTTATTTTTTCTTGGGTCTCTCACTCTAAATGATTGAACATAAAGTTATTAATTGTGCCCCTCTACTCGATGCAGTGGCTCTGATAGTAGCTCAGCCATGCGGCCACGGTCGGCGCACTGACGCGTTCTCAGAGCTTTCATGGCCCCGGGGTTTGACTTAGAGGAATGAGAAAGACGCTCTATCTATTGTCGTATATCTCAGTGACGTCATGAAAGAATTTTCAAAGTGACAAAAGCATAAAAAAGTCGTTGAAATTGTTATTGACATTGTGAAACTTACCGAAGCTAAAGAGAAATTACATTACACGTACGATTACTTTTAGTCAAAATTAAGAAGTTGCAATCACGAATTACTGAGAACGTATTTAAATTACAATGATTAAATTACTGTAATTAAATCACTACCAAGTACGACCAATAAAATATACGTGCATTTGTTTCGCACTCTCATTAGTAGTTGACAAAGTTAGTAAAGCTGAAGCAAGTGAGATGAGTCGTGCAGGTCTAATATACGGCGAGCAAACTCGTCTGTTCTTTACGCTGAAGTTTACATTGATACAGATATGAACACGTTACAGGAAAAAGAAACTAGATAACGTTATTTAAAATAATGAACTGCGTTACCCATTACCGGGATTCAAAGGGAACAAGTGCTTTAGAGTCACGCCTTACTTTCCATTTGCTCTCAGAGTGTCGTTTTCCCAGTGCAGTAATCGCCTTCCAATGTTTCGCGTTTTTTCCCTGCTATCGCAAGTATTCATGGGCATTCCACACACCAGCAATGTGTGAATGAAAGAATTACCCGTGGATAATTGGGCTTGGTGTCGTCCTAAGCATCATTTGCGCATAAACGAGGAAGCAAAAATGCGAGAAAAAAAAACCCTGTAGGTACTCACTTCGATATGCTAGCTGATTGCTGAGGCAATATGAATAATTTCTGCTCCAGCAGTAGTAACGTAGAAGTTGAGCTAGCTGGAACTTAGGAGACATACTCTAAAACAGCGCACAAGCGCAGGAGGAAGAAAATAAAACACCGGAAACAGCGCTCCTTCCTTGGGTTCTATTTTCTTCCTCCTGTGCTTGTGCGCTGTTTTAGGTATGTCTTCTGTCCAGCACAGCAAGATCCCTCGATCGAACGTTATTCCTCTGACCTAAAATTCGTGGGTACAGCTGAGAGGACGGAGCCGTTAAGGCGGGTGTCGTTGGCGCACAAAAGCAATGTCAGCCGTGGCCTCTACGGTTTTGTTTATGCGGTAGTTTTATAGACTAACACGCTGTTTAAAAACAATCCCGCGTTTGCGCACACTAAGTGCGGGCACTGCGCGTGCGCAGAAACCAAATTTGCGTGAGAGGAATCGCCTGCTCATGCGCAGTGCCGACTGCAGCGCTACCTCAGCGGCGTGAATTTAGAGAGTTGAGTTGGCCTACAGGGTCAAAAAACCTCTGAAGCACGAAATGTGTATGTCGGTCACTTCGTAACCGCTATACGATCTTGAAGAGAACGGCAACCGATACCAGGGATCAAACTGCGGTCATTGGCGTGGATGCCGAGTGCACTACTGACTGAATTACGCACCCAGCACGCAGGAACGGGAGGAACAGTAACAGGTGGTGTGAGAAAGCGCGAAGTGAAGAGGGGTGCAAAGGGCAAGAAAGAGAGGAGCAGGAACAGGTGGTGCAGAAAGAGCGCGCGGATCGAGGAGGAGTAGAAAGGGCAGGAAAGCTCGCTTCGCCGCTTTTGGTGATCCGGAAAATTCAGCGCAAAAGCTTTGTATCCGGGTGGTGCTGAAGGGAAGGGCGCATAGCATCACAAAGAGACAGTGGTGTGACGTAATCTGTTGCCATACAAACCCCTGAACTAGGCGCAACCTCAACTAAGAGGCACCACCCACCCCGGGCACTGAAAGACAAAGAGTCATCCTGCCCTAGGCAGGATGACCACTTAGTGCACCACTCACCCATAAAAGGTCCCGAATTTAACTGTAGTAAACTTGACAATCGGGCGAGTTGGTAGTCTAACATATTGAGGTATTTAGCGCAGAAAGTAAAGAGAAGAAGAACAACTGCTTCGTGCGCCAAATACCTCAGTATCTTGAATTTGAACGCTTTCGGAAAAATGACCAAACATGCAGCCAATTTTTGGTGTGTGTGTGTGTGCGTGTGTGTGTGTGTGCGTGTGTGTCTCGTAATGGAGTTGAAAGAGTCCTTTTTTGGTGAGATCTCGTTCAACCCCAATACCGCCATCTTCATTTGGAGTGCACTGTTCTGGTGGAAAAGGCATTTCAGTGCGGCTGTTGAGTTCTGTTTTCTTGTACGCGCCATACCGTAGTGCAATGATAAACTTTTTCAGTGTCTTCCGTAGAGTACAGTTTTACTTGGAAACGGCCTAGCTCAAGATAAGGATTAGAGCCAATCGGAGCGTGGGTAAAGTGATAATTACAAGCAGGAAGGTTTGTGTTTCTGATAATCCCTTCTGTACTCTAATTACTGGATTAAACTGCAGAAAAAAGGACGCGAAGCCAAAGCACGATGGAAGGCGTGGCGCGCTCTGTCGTTCTCACTCTCTCTGTCACTATGGCTGATGAAGATGTGTCTTGCGTGCAGCCCGGATGCACCAGCTGCCTTGAGAAGAGCCCCGTGCCCAACAAGCGGGGACCGCCTAGGAAAAAGACGAAGGACGACCTCAAACGGGAGGTACGAGAACTTCCGACGTGTCTCTCTCTCTCTCGGTTCGTATGCTCACGCTCAAATGCTGTCCTCTCTTTCTCTCTTCCAGATCGAGATACTAAAGAGGAACCTAGGGCGTTCGCGGACAAAGGTGTCCCAGATACTACCGAGGTACGCTAGTTGTCCTCAGATGACTCGAGACTGCTGTTCTAGAAATAGTGGCATTCTTGACTTTCGTCAATCTGCACCACTATGGAGCGCAAGATTGACTGTCTTAAAGAACCCGGGCAACAAGTACTTAAACGCATTCTCGATGACTTTCTGCGGTGTCATTGACTGTACTCACTACAAAGGCTGCAATAAGCCGCGAATACGCAAAATCATGCCAAAACTCAAGTAACACTGCTCATGCATCATACAAAAGACACCCTCTGCTCCAGACATGATGGCAGATTTGAAGCTTGAAGCATCTAGAAGCATGTTTACTTTATGTTTGCATCGAACATGTCTGCAAGTGGTTTTTGTATGGCCAGTGCGAGGACCGCGTCGCATACGATCATGCACACCGATCCACCCCATGTTCCACGACAAACGGAATGTGTATCAAACATCTTGAAGCTCCAGACTTGTAATAGTGGACAAGGGATATGGCAGTTGGTGGGGCGGAATCACGACAACCTGGACACAGCCAACAAAGCCTACAGGCTACGTCCCTGTCGATGCGTTTTATCGCCTTGTCCCTTCTTGTCTAGATCTCGGACTTAGCCTGTCTTTATGTTTGATCTTTCGTAAATGCGTACATTCATATTGTCGTGTTTTTTTCACATTTTATCGAGTGGCTTCACCTAGTTTATAGCTGAGAATTGAGCTGAAGGATGATTTCTAAGATTTTGCTGTCCTCTTAGCGTAGCAAAGCTGTCACGGCCTGAAGCTAATTTAATGTTTCCTGATTGGATGACCGATCACTGCAGGTGCGAAGACTACCGGGAATTCGACAGCTTCCTGAGCAACCTCCTCCCGGCAACCCGTGGATAACCGACGACCCGACCCTTTGGACGGTGGAAAGCACCATGTACGTTTCTTTGACCAACCAACTCGCACCTTGACCTCGGTAGCTAGCCTCCAGCACTTCTTAAGGGGCCCTAAGTGTTTTTCTGAAATACTTTATTTATGGTCATAACGCAATCTACGGGCTCTAAGCATTCTAAAAACAAACAGAAAAACTAGGATTAGATTACTTCACGTGATTTCCGTATTAAACACGTATCAAAGACCGCGACCCGCCCATTTTTCTGCTATTCGGCGCAGAAACCAGAGGCCACTGTCGGACGTGCGACAGCCAGTAGAGAACGATCGGTGTGTCGCGATCATTTGATCCTTTGTTCAATAGGGCACTCGGACGCATATCTATCTAACCTATGTTGTTTCTACTTTTTCTTAGAATGCTTAGAGCCTGTATGTTGAGTTTTAACTATTGCTACCTTGGTTTACGACCTTGGCTTAATACTCGATCTCGTGCTTTTAAGTGATAAGCTAAGTGACCTTCCCACAGATGTAGGTGACTATGTACAAATAGTAGAAGGCTATTTCTTGACTCACAAAAATGAGCTAAGAAGACGTGACCAGTAACCGAGTTAAGAACTAGCAATATGTTTCTCGAAACGAAACTTGTCAGGGTACCGCATTACAAAATGGCTGATGATGTTTCCGTACAGGACCATCTGGAATAAGTCATTTGAGAGATTTACTAGCTATGCCAATACTTGTGGTGCGGATGTAGATCAACTGTGGTTGTACTTTGTGGACATTGTGAACACCTGTATCCAGCGATATGTGCCTTTTATAAATAAGAAAACTAATGTGAAATATCCTTGGATTAGTAGAGATATTCTTGATCGGAACCGTAAGATTGCCTTAGGGGAAAAAAAGAAGCTAAATCGTGCTGTTTATGCTCCTGATTGAACAACGCCGAACTAAAACAAATGATAGCTGGGTCAAAAAATATTTCTTTAACATGATGTTGAGATCATTCCTATCGCATACACTACAGAACTATTGTCAGTATGTCTTAACTTCAAAGCGGAAATCGTTGACAACTATAACTCCAAACCAATTTAACATAGTGTTCGTATCTATTTACCATGAATGACGGATGTTTGTTAGGGATAGCCCCCGACATGCCTCCCGGCAACGAGGACCTTGTGGTCTCGGAGGAGGGAATTTTTCATTTATTATATAACGCTGATCCAAAGAAATGTCCTGGTGCTGATTTCATTCCTGATGAGTTTTTGAAACGCTACGCAGCGTGGATTTTCGAAGTGTCTATTCATAATAATTAGGTGTCTTGTGATACGGGGTACTACCAAATCAAATGGAAAATTGGAAATATTACTCCTATTCACAAGTTCAGGAGATAGAAACAACCTATCAAATTATAGGCCTGTATCCTTAACTAGTACGTGATGCAAGCCTTTTTGAACACATGATGCTTTCACATATGATTCATTATCTTGATGATCATAATTTTCTTACTCCATTCCAGCACGGTCTTAGAATATCATTATCAACGAGCACTCAGTTGATCGAACTAGTTCATGAGCTTTCAAATTCAATAAATGATAGGAGTCAGACAAACCTAATTTTTCTTGATCTTCAAAAGGCGATCGAAATGGCGATTTTTAAACAGGTGTAGTTTTTTCGCTAATGAATCTAAATTTAATAGCCAATTTTTGTTATTTTGTTGTTTTTCGAGCGTTTTTTTTTTTGCACTTATAAAAAGAGGCGATTGGTTAATAATCTGAATGGTTAAACCATGCGCTATTTTTGTTAATTTTGAATATCCAAACCAAGGAGGTAAGAAACATGGACAACAAACGTAAACATGAAATGAAAACATGAACAAGATTTGGCAAACACCGGTCGAGTGACGCAAATCACGTGTAAACATTTTCTCTTTTTCTTTAGGGGGGGGGGGGGGGGGGGGGGGCGTTGCGTTGCATTGCGTTTGGTCTCATCGTTTGCGACAGACGCACGGAACATTCAGGGCGCCTGGGCGGGAAACAAAACTGTGTGACTTCTCGCGTTTGCCGTGATGGAGTTTGCTGTGAGTGGCTAAAAATTCGCAACGGTTGTTCTTCCCCGCGAGGATTCCGTTTCACTGGTAAGACCTCCTGCCTTACATTCGAATTTTGCGGTAGCGTGAAATAATTACCGAACCTCCAACGTTCACCGATCTGATTGAAAGCGATGGGTTTCGTTTATAGTGCATCACTTGTGGCGGTATAAAAAGGATCCGAGTGCGCGGACTCTAGGGACTCTATTGCACTCCCAAGCAGACGACAGAGCGTGTTGAAGGAAGAGCCCGGACTCCGCCAGTGCCAGTCCTTACGTTCACTGCTTGTATTCCGGAACGCGTGTGGGGGTGCTGGGATGATGGAGACGGATTGAATTATTACTTACAAAAAGTACATCGGGTGCGAGCACAAGGCGCTCGCGCTGCCCCAGTCAGCACGACACATGTACAGTGCTAAAATACATATCAAAATGAAACGAAAAAACTACATCAGAAAGGGAGCGAGCCCGCAGGAAAGGCAACCGTCGGCCGGCTAAACGTCTCGAAGTGAGCTAGGTCGTCAACATATGCAAAGTGTAAAACCATGTTACGTATCTGACTGGAAGGAAGCGCCGAAAGACAGGGACAAAGAAGTAGGTAACCAACTAGCCCAACTTAACATTCTGTTGCATGTTACGTATTTCCACCAGATGTGACATCTTTGCTACACTTATTACACTCTCGTGCCGCTTTGATTAAGGAACATGTATTAAGTTCATTCGTAGTACGTACATACGTGAAGGCACACGCGATCGGCGCTTGATGTTTCTTCTGTTGCAGGAGGCCATAGCTTAAGAGCTAACTAGCCATATAGACAGTATTATCGCCGTTATTAGCTTTGCCTGAGTGTCCAACAACGAACCCATCAGCCTCTCTGCCATGCCTTCGTTGCAAAAAACATACAGACGATTGTCTATAATCACCGAGTTTCCACCAAAGACGAGCAAAGCCGAACCCCACATGATTGCCGTCATCGAGGGCCGCTGTAAACCATTAACAACCGCGAGCATCGGTGGTCTAATCTGCGAAGGTTCGTTTTGGTTTGGCACGGGTGCGGAAGAAAGCGTTAGAAACTGGCAACGCAGGCTTATCATGGGGAAGCTCACTCTGAATCCCGGACCGTCGCGTCCGCCGAGACCAAACTAAATACGATAACAGCGCCACCCTTTAGCGGTCAGTCAAAACATGAAAGTTCATTTATTTTGCTACTGCGTAATGGCACTGCGAGATGGCGCCACCGGCCCTTGCGCGACTCGACCTGAACTCGACATGGGCTGACGTGCGCAGTTCCCGGAGTGGCCGCTGCGGGACAAATGGCAGCGTTTCGGTCGCCATTAGTTCGGTTCGAGTATGGATCAAAGCCACTTTTTCAAAGCAGGCTCTATGGCAGTTTCCCAACTGAGTTGTTCTAGTAACGCCGCAAATTGGCAAGCGACAAGAGGGTATGGCTTGCAGGAGCTACGAGACTGACGTCATGCCCTCTCCACATCTGATAACCTCCTTGATCAAGCTAGCATTTCAGCTAATTTTGGCGTTCTCGCGGCCATGTTTTCTTTTTTTTTTATTTTGCTACTGGCGCTATGTTTGGCTTAACTATTTGCAATTTTAGCGTACGTTCGTATTTTATACGGTGTTTTTCCGTGACGTAATTTTGTCCTCCATTTTATTTGGTAGCAGCAGAGCTGTTTGGCGTATGACTTAATGACCCCTTAAATGTGTAAAGCACAGAAACTTATAAGTCCTGCCACGCTGACATCTCCTCAACGAATTTGCGATGTAATCCTTCATATTAGTCAATTTGTTTGTGAAACAAACCAACAACAAAGATTCGAATCGACGTCATGTGAAAACTCCCAATATGTAACTTTATCGCAAAAACAACCAAAAGAAACTTCTGAGGCTCACAGAGCCGAAATGTGAATGAGGTTTTAGAGGAGCCTTTGTTCACACTGGTCACGTGATGCCACCTCGTAACTTGTTTCGGATATGTTGAAGCGTCTCCCAACTCAAAATTATTCATGCTGACACAATATTGCGCCGAACAATTTCCACTTCCGGGAGAACGCCCGTTTTGTGACACACGAATCCCGTCCAGATGCTCAAAAGGTGTTTAAGGGATGGGGAGGGGGGGGAGAGTTCTGCTATGGTGCCCGGAGCGCGTCTTCGACTGGTGCGTCTCGCGTCCTATGCTGGCACATAGATCAATAAGTGGTCCCGGAGTGGCAACAAATGACGCCACAGAAGCCGGAGTGTCACGCTGTTGCATGTCGCGATCCTGGCGGTTGGTCGTAGCACTGCTGACGGGAAGCTGCGAGTAGCACAAGCGAACGCGAGTGGCGCTGTCGTCGCGGCGTCCCAGCTTCTGGCTGCCGATGCTTCCGCGGAGGCTGCACTGGAGAGCGACCTGCAGCAGAACAGGCGTCTGCCACATGGACCACAGCTGTTGGGACGCCGCCAGGAGCGCGACTGGCGGCAGCATGGCACTTGCATGACGTCATCAGGGCGGAAATCGAGGAACCACTTTTTGGGACGCGGTAGCCTTACACCAGGTCGGAGACGCCTTCCAGGCACCATAGTTCTGTGTGTTCTTATGGACGAGCTCCGGCGATTTTTCGCGCTACCCAAGCTAGGCGCATTTCCGGGGCACCCAGGATTTACTGTTTCCGGCGTGCTATTCATTTTCCCTAAATTTAAAATTGCTTTCAAGAAAACGGGAAGTGAGGGTGATACCAAAAGCAATATTCAAATCTTTTCTCCTCCCTCTCTGTCTATCTCTCTCTTCGGTGGGGTTGACGTCGCGTATTGTATAACTTGCAAATCGAACAGGCAGTCTAAAAGACGTCGTATGTTGCCCGCGTTTCTTTTCAGTTTTCGGTTCGCTCGACGTGAGCTTAACGAGCACTCGTTTCACACCATCAAGCTTCTTACTGTAGCCTGCCGGGAACAAGCTGTAACCGTTTCATATTACGTCTGACGTCGTGCTTTCAGTGTTGCCATGAGAGCCTCGCAGCCTCTCGGACTAAACTTGAAACCTTCAATAACTTTGCGAAAAAAAAGTTTGTCATGTAGGTTCCTAGGGAAGATGTGTCTGTTAATGTGTTGAACCAATTTTGAGGCAAATCAGCGACTAACAAAACTTCGCCCGGGGGCGAAATTTTGCTGATCGCCGATTCGCCTCAAAAGTGCCCTTTAGAGCGTCTTCCTAGCCTTGGAACGCGGTTCCGCACGGCACTGTTCTCTTCCCGCGCAGGTGGATACTCCCAGCGAGAAGCGCCTCAAGCGGTGGGCACTGTCCCTGGAGGAACTCCTGTCGGACCCGACGGGCGTGCACGAGTTCGAGATCTACCTGCGCAAGGAGTACAGCCACGAGAACATGCTCTTCTGGAAGGCGGTACAGGACCTCCGGCACGGCTCACGCCAGGACATCGCCAGGAAAGTCACCGCCATCTACGAGTGAGTGGCCCGCTACGTGTTGACCCGGAAAATCATTTTTTTACACCGAAGGTGTATACATGACTCGTTGGTCGGGTTTTTTCGTGTCTGACAGAATAGTCGAGAGAAAACCACGGCGCGTTTTCTTCCTTGTCACCGTTCGCGCGCACCTTCACTCCCTCTTATCGCGTGGGTTTCGCCGCCTTGTTTCAATCACGAAAATCCGCAAAGGTACAAGTGTCAAAAGCACGTCATATGTGATAAGCACGTAGCGCTCCCCACGCATGCGTTTCGCGGTAAAGATTGCGGTTGCATGAGCTGCCAGCGGCAAGAGCAGCAAGTATCGAAGTCTTTCACATATAAGGAAGTTTTGGTACAGTGCATTTACTTTCGCCAATCATTGGATATAGACCCCTTTGCTGTTTAGAAACACCCGAAGTGCCGCCTGCGTCCCAAGTGACTTCCAGTCGCACCATCTTTGCAAGCCTGATGAGCTTGCTTATGTCGACAGAGCTAGGAAAGCGCAAATGCCACAGGGGCAACGGAGCTGGAAATTTAACGAGGGCCTTTGGCTGCTTCAGTATTACATCTTTGGAGGAGGCAGGTTGGTTCTACAAGAATACTCGAAACGATGCCCAACGGATCTCGGAGTCCTTCGTTCTTTTGGCGTTCACCTAGGAGAATTGGTGGTTAAACGTTTCATCTACATTTCAAGTGGCGGTGTTAAGGTGGCCTTTGTTCATTCTTTTTATAAACCACGAGGTGTTTGCAAAACATTATTTGTGCGTGGCACTTTGTCAAAACTCTACACGTAAAACTATAAGGTCACGTGTCTTGCGGTCAAAAAAATGTGCAACATGGCGGCGGCCGAGGTGGAGTGTCGCTTTCAGCTTCCCGAATTTTGTGGCTCGAAGCCCCTCTACCTGGTTGGGGTCATCCTAGGGTAAGACCAGACTTGTACGTAACGCGTTACGGGGAACGCGTTACTTTGAACCCAGTTACTTTTTTCGCTAACGAAGCTTAACGACCTAGTGTCGGTGATAGGCCACGAATTCCGGGAATGCCCTCTCCGCACTCTTTACTTTATTAGAGCAAACGCTTGAAAGGAGGCAACCTCCTCTCAAGCCTTTGCTCTACTAAAGTCGGAAAGGGGCGCACTCTAAAAAAAAAAGGGTGTCACCTTACACCCTTTTGTCCCACGCAATACACCCCAAAACTTCGTTTCGACGTACGGTGCCCTGTAGTCGAACAGACAGCCCCAAATTTTACGAGGGGCTTGATAACGGTGCGACATAACCTTTTAAATCGCTAAAGTACGTATCAAAGACCAAAGAAAGAAAACACGGAGTTTTTGCAGTAGGGCCAAGAAAACTCCGATAATCTTTCTTGTATTCAATAATACGTACATTAGCTAACTTCGATAAGTTGTACCACACGGCTATTAAGCCCCTTGTAAAATTTGGGGCCGCCTGTTCGTCGATTATAGGTCGCTGTACGTCGAAGGTGAAGTTTAGGGGCTGTATTATGTGGGACAAAGGGTGTTGTAATGCACCGCTTTCTTTCTGAGAGTGTAGGAGGAGCTTCCCCACGGGGAAAATCGCCTGACGCAATCTCAGCCATAGTTACTTTCTGTGAAGGAACGTGTAAAGTATTTTCGCTAGTTTTTGATAAAGTGATAAGATATTTAATTACTTTTAGGAGGAGCGTGTGCGGGACAGGTACCCAGCGAATCTCACTCCGGATCGCCGCTTGTCATTTTTCGCGTCGAGCAAATTACCAGATGAACCCATGAGTATAATTGTGCACAGCGTATGTCAGTAGAGCCACAATCAGGATGGAGAATAAAATCCATATTGCTTCCAAATCATGATTCGATACTGGCACTGCTATGATGAGTGCAATTATAAATAAAAACATGTCCACGAAAATTAATTGCGCAATGTTTTTGTTTTGTTTTATAATTGCCGTTCGTGTATCATATGTTGCTTTCTATGTGTATTCTTTCTTTTAAATCAAGGGATCATTTCGCAAGATATATATATATATATGGGCGGTTTCATTCGGATTCAGGCAACGAGTGGCAGTCGTATTTTTTATTTTGCTTCAAATTTTTATATTTTGTGGAGCATGTTCCAAGAAGAACAATACTTTTTATTTTATTGTCCTGACATGATTAGTTCCTGAGAAAAAAAATCTCAAAGAAGCGAGAAAGAACGACGAGGTTTTGACGATTGTCGTGTGTCGCGTTTTTGAATCACTCTCAATCTCGAAGTATTCCAAAGAGAGCGTCTATATTTTTTTAGTGTGATATATATGCAAATAGGTAAAACGACATTATAACTACTATTTATTATTCGCCGCTCTAATTTTTGCAAAATCCCCAAACATGCCTCCGCGAACAACTGTGACCTAAATTGCGGATTTTATTTTGAGTCGACTGTGTTTAGTATCGCTTTTAAAATATTACCACGTGTAGAACCTTTCATTGCCTTCCAAATTAAGCAAAGTTTGTGTTTTTACCATGTACGAGCACTGAGAAATAAATTATGAAACAAAGAGGTTTTCACTTTTCGTTCAATTTCAGCACGCTGTATAAAAAAAAAACATTTTTAATTATTTTTTTTTCTCGCGTCGCGTTTTCTTTACACCCTTCTTTTAGCCAGAATACATTCCGTTAGAGGTATTTGCCTTGGTTTTGAGTTTTAAGCCTCTAAACATGCTAAAAAGAGCAAATGCCGATGGTGGGTTTTGACGATTTTCGTGTGTGGCGTTTTTGAACCACTCTCAATCTCAAAGTATTCAAAAGAGAACTTCTATATTTTTTCTTGTGATATATATGCAAGTCGGTAAAACGACATTCCAACTACTATTTATTATTCGTCGATCCAATCTTTGTAAAAATCCCCAAACATGCTTCCGCGAACAACTGTGACCTAAACTTCGGATTTTTTTGTTAGTCGACTATGTTTAGTTTTGTTTTCAAAATAATACCACGTGTAGAACCTTTCATTACCTTCCACATTATGTAAAGTTTGTGTCTTAATCACGTACGAGTACTGAGAAATAAATTATGAAACAGAGAAGGTTTTCACTTTTCGTTCAATTTCAGCACGATGTATAAAAAAACATTTTAAATTTTATTTTTGCTTTGCGTCTTTTTTACATTCTTATTTTATCCAAAATAAATTCCGTTAGAGGTATATGCACTGGTTTTGAGTTTTAAGCCTCTAAATATGCTAAAAAATGATTCGGTTCTGTTATCAACATGAATTTCGCATTAAAATATAAAATTTCGCATTTAAAAATCTAGGTTTCCAATAGGAAGTGTATTTTACTTTAATGTTTTACAATATTATACTTTGATATTTTTAATGTAGTATAGATTATGTAGCGCATAGGGTTTAGGCTTGAGGTCCCTGTAATCATGGCACCGGCGGAAATTGTCTGAAAACCTGCTTCGCCAGTTGCGATTTTATAGTGTTTAGACGTTTGGAATTGCAAACTTGTTATTATACGCCTAACGACATTCATGTCTTTTATATGAGTATTTATTCAACGTCCCTTAGATTATTATAATAAAGAATAAAATATACAGCTAGAACCCATAAACCCACCATCAGCATTTGCTCTTTTTTAGCATATTTAGAGGCTTAAAACTCAAAACTAGTGCAGATACCTCTAACAGAATGTATGCTGGCTAAAAAAAAAATGTAAAAAAATGCAACAAAAAAAATTTAAAAGTTTTTTTTTTACAGCGTGCTGAAATTGAACAAAAAGTGAAAACCTTTTATGTTTCATAATTTATTTCTCAGTACTCGTACGTGATTAAGACACGAACTTTACATAATGTGGAAGGCAATGAAAGGTTCTACACGTAGTATTATTTTAAAAACAAAACTAAACATAGTCGACTAAAACAAATCCGCAGTTTAGGTCACAGTTGTTCGCGGAGGCATGTTTGGGGATTTTTACAAAGATTGGATCGACGAATAATCAATAGTAGTTGGAATGTCGTTTTACCGACTTGCATATATATCACAATAAAAAATATCGAAGCTTTCTTTTGAATACTTTGAGATTGAGAGTGGTTCAAAAACGCCACACACGAAAATCGACAAATCCCACCATCGGCATTCGCTCTTTTAGCATATTTAGAGGCTTAAAACTCAAAACCAAGGCAAATACCTCTATCGGAATGTATTGTGGCTAAAAGAAGGGTGTTAAGAGAACGCGACGCGAGAAAAACAAATTAAAAATCGTTTTTTTATACAGCGCGCTGAAATTGACCGAAAAGTGAAAACCCTCTCTGTTTCAATTAGATAAATCTTGTTCAGCGTCATAGAAAAACATCTAAACTCATGCATAATTGCAGAACGATAATAAGGTTCTACTTGTAGTATTTTACGGCATTTCTGAAGAAACCGTAACAAATTCGAGCTTAGGTTTTCAATTGTTTGCAGATATTGGAATTATTACGAAGCGCATCGACAGCTATCGATAGTGGCGAACGTCGCTCGCAGTGGCAGATGCATAACCATGCGATACCGAAGCACTCCTGCAATGCGTCGCGCGATGACAGTGGTTCGCAAAACGTCACGAGATAAATGCAAACTCATCTAGATTCCTTCGCGTGATGACGCTCAATACTGCGAGACGAAGGCTAGACGTAACTGGCGCTGTTAACAGACCAAAATGTTAAAAACGTGACGTCAGAAGAAATTTGTAAATGTTGTTTTTCAGCACGTGAAATTTCGCAATAATGAAAAACCTTTTTATCTGTTCGTAATTTGTTGATCTCTAGTACTTTCGTATGACGATTAAGACACGAACTTTACTAATGTGGAAGACAATAAATGTTCTACACGTAGTAATATTTTAAAAACAAAACTAAACATAGTCGACAATCAAAAAAATCGGCAGTTTAGGTCATGATTCGTACATGGAGGCATGTTTAGGAATTTGACAAAGATTGTGATGCGACGATAATCATTAGTAGTCGGAATGTCATTTTACCTGAATTGCATATATATCTACAATAAAAAATATCGAAGCTTTCTTTTGAATACTTTGAGGTTGAGAGTGGTTCAAAAACGCACACACGAAAATCGACAAATCCCACCATCGGCATTCGCTCTTTTTTAGCATATTTAGAGGCTTAAAACTCAAAACTAAGGCAAATACCTCTAACGGAATGTATTGTGGCTAAAAAGAAAGGTGTTAAAAAAACGCGACGCGAAAAAAAGAAAATTAAAAATGTTTTTTTTTAATACAGCGCGATGAAATTGACCGAAAAGTGAAAACCTTTTCTGTTTCATAATTTATTTCTCAGTACTCGTACATGATAAAAACACAAACTTTGCATAATTTGGAAGGCAATGAAAGGTTATACACGTGGTAATATTTTAAAAGCGATACTAAACATAGTCGACTCAAAATAAAATCCGCAATTTAGGTCACAATTGTTCGAAGAGGCATGTTTGTGGATTTTTATAAAAATTGGAGCGACGAATAATAAATAGTAGGTATAATTCCGTCTTACCTACTTGCATATACATCACACTAAAAAATATAGACGTCTGTTTTTTGAATACTTTGAGATTGAGAGTGATTCAAAAACGCCACACACGACAATCGTCAAAACCTCGTCGTTCTTTCCCGCTTCTTTGAGATTTTGTTTCTCAGGAACTAATCATGTCAGGACAATAAAATAAAAGTATTGTTCTTCTTGGAACATGCTCCACAAAATATAAAAATTTGAAGCAAAATAAAAAATACGACTGCCACTCGTTGCCTGAATCCAAATGAAACCGCCCATATATATATAAGCTGTACAGAAGCGAAAACTGGTAATCTTCCGAGAAAAGAGGAGCGTTCGAGTCTCTAACTACTCCATTGGTCTGCAGTTGTGTAAGCAAATCAGATCGCGAAAACAAAATTCAGCATTTTTCACTAACTTAAAAGTGAAGCTGCATTTGAGCGTGGTAGCGTACGGTATCAGTAAGTACGGCATTTTGAATATGGCAATAATTAGTCCGCTTGTTAATTAAATTGTTCCACTGACCGCCATTCTCTCTTCCGCGTTGTTTTCAGCGGTCGGGCGGTTTGATCAATCAATCTCTGATGTATAAAACGCATCTACTGATAGAAATTCACCCTTTTAAGCCGCATAACATTAAATCAAATTATACTGATTTAATGCAATCTGATTTACATGATTTAAATAAAAAATCATGATTTTTTTTCCGCCTTGGTTACAATTATCTCTGAATAGACTGCGCCAAAAAAGGAATATTTGACGATCATAAATATTGCAAGCGGTCACTCCTTCATTAAAACGATGCTTTCGAAATAACAAGAAAATAACTCGTTACTTTTAAGCTAACGTAACGTGTTTCTTTCGCATCCCGGTAACGAGTAACATACTTCGTTACTCTCTGAGTGAGTAACAAGTAACGGCGTTTGGTTACCTTATCTCAGTCGAGGTATATACATGTCTAGGTAAAGCGGTGTAATTCGGACCAACAAAATAAACGGTCTGGGTGAGACTACGGTCTCGTGTTTTCGGAATATTCCGATAAGCCCCTAGATAGTATGCCCCCGAAGCGACTTTCTTAAAATCGGGGAAACCGATAAACACCGAATGGAAGCTGTCCTTGAGTGAGAAGAATCCCAAATTCCAAAAAAGAAATCTTTCATCTCTTTTGTGTTGGAAGGGAAGGCAGTTCCCATTCAACTATCCGTGAGACTGTGTCCCCCATTGAGAACCCCGTCTTCTTCGCTTACGTGTAGCAACACTTTTTTTTCTTCAAGTATTTAGGTCAGCGCGCATATTTTAGGGAAATCGGAGAATTCCTATGGTTCCATCTTGATTTCTTCAACATGATCCCCCACAACTGGCAAATTTCTTTTGCGACGCCAAGATAGACAAAAAAACGGCGAGTTTGCGAAATGAAAAAGTATAAACCCCTTTCCCCCCACTCTAAAAGAAAAACAAACCCCAAAAATATAAACCCTACCAACAAAATACGACACGTGTAAAAAAAAAAAAAAAGAGAGTTGACGACGCTCCGATCTCGCAGCGAGTTCCTGTGCCGGGGCGCGCCGTGCGAGGTGAACCTGGACAGCGAGACGATGGAGCAGACCCAGGGCGCCCTGGAGAAGCTCCAGTCGGTTCACCCTCGACTCGGCCCAGCAGCACGTGTTCACGCTCATGAAGAAGGACACCTACCCACGCTTCGTCCGCTCCGACCACTACCGCCAGCTGCTGGTCAAGGCCTCCCTGCTCCAGCAGGCCCAGGTACAGCGAAAGAGGTAGAGTCCCTCTCTCAGATGCCACGCATTCCTACGTGAACTAGCACGTCCGCCCTACCGCACAGCCAGAGGTGCAATACGCATATGTTTTACCTTAGTCCAAACATGTACGTAATGCACGAGTTATTTCCCCCTAGTTACTTTTTTCCGTTACGAGTATCGTATTTAATTACTTTTCTAGAAAAGGAGCGAGTAACGTACCTAGTTACTTTTAAGGCCAAGTAACGATAACGGTACTTTGTTACTTTTGGAGAGTAATCTCTACAACGCCTTTTAAAAAGCTCTCGTCTTAATTCTGACCTGAGTTTGCGCCTATTGCGGCGAAGGCAGGTGGGCAACCCGAAAAACAACTAAAGAGTATAACAGTATGGCAGCGTTTATCGCTGAACGCGTTAGTCGAACTCTACACCTGGGAATGTCCTTCACCCAGAGAACACAATAAGGTTCTTTGGCTGAACCTCCTACAAGCGTGAACATATAGATTGTAAACCCAAAGGTTGCGTACGCGGAGAGGCAAAGAACCCATTGTCAGCTTTAAACATTAGAGGCAAAAAAAAGGGGGGAAAATTTGGATTCATCAGCTTTTTCTGAAGCACAACACTGCCGTTCATTCTGAGCGCGTCAGTAGAACGACTGTAACGGTTACTGAAAAGAAAGCAAAGACCTGTGTCTGTGTTGTCCCCTTTTGTCTTCTCTTGTTTGTCCTGCGTCTCGGGTTTTACAATGTTGAAAGTTCACCAGCTCGCTTGCATCTTCGCTGTAATTTCTATAAAAGTAAGCAGTTGTGTATTTGGTCGTCAAAGAAACGAGAAAAGTGACTTGCTACTTTCGGAGCCAAAGTAACGCGTTCCTCTTGAGAATCGGTAGCGAGTGCATATTAAGTTACATTTGAGCGTGTAACAAGTAACGCTATTTGGTTACTTTTGGGGGTATGTGTACATGCTAGCCTTAGCCAGACATGCATTAAACAGAATGCAATGATTATCATATTCTAGCGAGATATGCAATACGCCGCCTCTCTAAGCCAGAGACGCCATACGCATCTTCCACCTTAGCCAGAAATGTAATAAACAAAGATCCCAAAAGCAGAGTAAAAATATTTTAATTAAATAAATTATTTTTATTCATCTTATATTTATTTTGTTTAATCATTGTAGCCATAATATAGTACTTTTAATCACTAGATGACAATGAGGATCAATCCGTCCGATCACGAAACGTAATCCGGAAGGAAGAATTACTGTAAAACTAAAGTACAATTTAATTCCCATCTTTTTATTCAACGAACCCTGCCATAGCAGAAAACAAAACAGCTTCGATATTTTCTCGTATACCTTTTCTAGTATTGGCTTCTATGTTCCGCGTTATTATTTACTTGCAATAAGAGGTTACCTATCTGACGAACGAAGTGAATGGTAAAAATAAAACCAAACATATCGATTTGGTCAGAAGACCCTGCTTGTGCTCGTGGTCAACCTGATACAATATTTCTTGCTTGATCATTCCTTAATATCATATACAATACAAATGCACATACAAAGCAACTAAATGATATACAAACTATAAATAAATATATTTTGGGAATACTGTTGTAGAGAAAGTTGATTTAAATTATCATGGTTGAACCGGTGCGCCACCCTGCTCATAATCGTCCACTACCTTAATTGGAGAGGCGATAAATAGAGATCCTATAAGCATGCCGTACCTTAGACATGGATGCAAAAAATTGAGGTTCAATGAACATGCTCTACTTTCCAAGAAATTTATTAAGCATCCCCTATTTTAGCCAGAGATGAAATAAACATCCCCTACATTGGCGAAAGTGTAATAGAACTCTCTGCTTCATCCAGAAATGAAATAAAGAGATGTGCAATAAGCACACCCTACATTAGCCAGAGGCAATAAACAACATTTACTTTAGGCAGAGATGCATTAAACGTCCCCTCCTTTATCAGATATGCATTAAACGGCTGCAATAAGCATCCCACTATTTCAGCCAGAAGTTAAATAAGCAGAGATACAATAAGCCCCTCCTACCTTTACCAGAGATCCGATAAACATCACCTACCTTAGCCAGAGATGCATTAAATAAAGACGCAATAAGCATTTCCAAACTTAGCCAGACATATGAAATAAACAGAGATGGCGATAAGCACCCCTACCTTACCCAGAGAGGCAATCAGCACATTCCCTACCTTAACTAGCGATGCAGTAAACATGCCCTACCTTAGCAGATGTATTAAACCGAAATGCAATAAGCGATTTACAGCCAAAGATGAAATGAACAGAGATGCAATAAGGACCTATACCTTGCCAGAGGGGCAATAAGCATCCCATACCTTATCCAGAGAAGCATAAAAGAGGCATGCAATAAGCATCCCCTACCTTAGCTAGTCGAAAGGCAATAAACATCCCTACTTTAGCCAGAGACGCATCAAAAGAAGCACGCGATAAGCATCGCCTACTTTTGCTAGAGATGAAATAAACAGAAATGCAAAAGCACTCTCGACTGAGCAAGCGTGTTGAAGCTTGCCACATTTCCTGACAAAGCCCTTGAATTGATGCTGCACTGACAGGAGCTTACGAACCGCCCTTATTCGTGCACATGCTTTTCAAGGCGGCGAGGCACGCGCCCTCGCCTGCACGCGGAGTCTAGGCCGACAGCGCCTCTGCCGGGAGATGTGCGAAGCTCGAGTGGAAGTTTCGACCCCTTTCTGGACCTTGTTCAGACACCTCCCTCTTCTTGCACCGTGGTGTCGTGTACAGTGTGGCAACTAAGGCGTTCATGCTAAAAGTACACATTTAATATACTACTGTAAACTAAAAATTTACTTGAACTTTACTTCGTGAAGTGTTTCAGAAAGCCAAAATGAGTATACTTTAAGCGCTTTGCTTTTTCCAATGGGAGAAGCGTATTCTATATTAAAACGACCAGGCTTCCGCCACCAGCTTTGAAAGATGAATATGTAACTGTGTCACTTGGCGCTATGACGTCACTACCCGTGCTCAGTCACGTGACGTGCTAAACGTTCCCGCCGAATTGAGTGCAAGAACTTTTCCGCTAAATTTAGCGTGAAATGAATGTACACATTGTAGCATTGCATCTGTTCATGACATCGCATGTCCACCTTGGCGCTACATATCTTTCCAGAATCACCTCAAAGCCAGACATTTTTGGTACTCATTACAAGTAATCAAATCACTTTTAATCGATTACTTTTCGAAGTTATTTTATAATGATTTTATTCCAATAGTTGACAGCACGAAAGACCAGTTTACAAACAGCAGAAAAATATTCCGTTTTGAAAATCTCAAGTGAAAAGAGAAGTAACGGTTTTCTATTTTTCATCTCAAGTGATCAAGTAATCTTAATGAATAATTTTCAACCAAGACTGCATGCAATTGTAATAATTACGTTTTTTAAGTGACGTGTAGCGCCAAAGACATAATGTGCGTTAAAAGCTGCATTCATAAATGAACAGCAACCTCGCAAAATTATGTCCTGTATCCGCGTACATCTTTACAAAAATGGTGAGAATGGGCTTGAAAGCTTGACGATGTCTTTTGTGCGCGTCGCTGTGCGGTATCTGAAGTCTGAACAGTAAGTTGGTATGCAAACCAGCTGGTGATGGTTGAAAATCTAGGCTAAAACTCCGAGACTAAGGAGAACGAGGGACTACACGACGCAGAAGTCTAAAACAGGGCTGATCAGCTGTGTTTGAGACTTCTGTGTCGTGCCATCTATCGTTCTCCCTAGTTTTCGGGGTTTTAGTTTGTCATCTGCAGTCGTTATGCAGCTAGGTTAAGAAATCCAGGGCGAGCTCCTCCCGGTAAGCCATCCACCCGTTCCTCTTTAGCAGAGCGACCGCTGAAGAAGAGGGGAGAAAGAACTCGGCCTCCTCTCCAGGGTTCGCTCCGCTAAGATGGAAAGAGTGGATGACTTTCCGGGAGGAACTTGTCCTGGTTTCTTAGCATGCAACAAACTAAAGGGCTCTGCGAGGAAAGGACGTGTTTTCGGAAAGGGACCCGTCGGGAGTTGATATCCAGATGGGGAAATGTTCTTTGACGACTGGACTTCGTTGAGCTTCCAGTAATAAAGAAGCTGAATGAGGTGAGACTTCTCATTTATAGCACAATCGAACGCCTTCTATGTAAAGCAAATAAACAGAAGAATTTACCGCCAGTATTCAAGCTTTGGAGGGTTCACTGGGACGTCGGACGAGGTATTCTTACCCAGTAGCTCCTCCTGTGGCACTGCGGTTCCCACAAGCGCAGGTCTTACCACGCGCCTCCACCAATTCCTAGCATAAAAGTATTGGGTGTTTTTTTTATGTGGTGACTATAGACCAGTAAATGAGCTACATTAAGAGTATCGGCACTCTGTTCTGCGATATTATTGTGGGTTCCGCCATCTTGGTACTTGTGCAGAGCAGACGCAACTGCCGATCGTCATTATTCAGAAGTGCGACTTCCTCAGAATTAGTTGCGGTGTTAGGAAGCTCATGCAATATAGCTTTGCTCTGTCGTGAACTGTTTAAACATTTCTGGAGGACGGAAAAGCGTTTCTTGTGATTTAAGATAAAGCTTCAGATAATTGGCAGCCATGATTTTAAGCCACAAGAAGAGCAAGTGTCCTTACTCTGGAGCATAGCTTATTTAGTGGCACTAGTGGTGACTACGCGCGCTGAGGACCAGATACGAAACTGACTCGGTCAGCCCGCGCCAGGCCTGATTGCGATGACGACGTTGATGGTGGATGAAGACGGTATTGATATTTGGCGTAAGGTGCGTATCCAGACCTGGCGATTAGTCTTAATGAACCTGGCAGGGATATGTCTAACGCTGTAGCTGGAAAGCATCAAGTTGTGGTCACGCTGCTAACATGTCATACAAAAACACAGCTTGCAGACGCAGGGCGTGTTTCTTCCTTGTATGACGGCCTTGTCACTTTGGTATTACTGAAACCTCTCTGCACACGTACTCCGAAGTATGTGTGAAGCGAACCTGCTTCCAACATGCTTCAGTCGTGTCCGCGAGATGAATTGCAGAGAAACTCCGTGCCTTTTCTTTGCTAAACCAGCAGTGTGACTGTTGCTTCATGGTTTTCAGCGATCGCTCCTACGCTTTTCGGTGGTCAGAGTGTACCCAAGTTCGCGAACCGTTAGCAAGGTGGCTGTGGCACACCTTGCGCACTTACTTTTAGTGCCTCAATTGTCCTTCGGATGACGCAGGTTCTTCCACTTCGGCTCGAGCACCAAGAAGAAGACGTCTGTGTGCGGGCCCCTGGCCGCCGGTCTTCCCGCGACACTAGGCGGCACCAGTGGGGGTAGCATTACGGGCGTCGCCCCGTCTTCCCTGGGCGGTGCTGCCTCCTTGTCGTCGAGTGCCACGTCGTCGGGGACGTCGCCGGCGTCGCGGCCTCCAGGACGCCCTTTGTCCGGAAGCACGGTGGACCTCCGTAACTCGGTGGATCGCCGAGAACAGGGCGCGGGAGGAGGTGTCGGCGCTGGTGTGGAAGTTTCTTCAGCGGTCGCCACTCGCACTCGACGAGCGACCTCCACAAGTTGGACACTCCGGACTGCAGCAAGGGTCACTCCGCCAGGTGAAAAGGCCGCGGGGACACTGCCGGACACAGACGGACACATCCGGACACAAAGACAGCGCCCTGGTACGCTGGACCGACCGAGGCAAAGAGACAGGACAGGGACAGACAGATGGGACACGACGCGACCGGGTTTCGGGAGATTGCCTTTATTTTCGCTTGCAGTTCTAAAGAAAGGGTGTCCGTTTGCTCCCCTTACAGGTATTCATTCATTCATTCATTCTTTATTTGGATTTTTACCGGCAATGCTGGGTAGGGAGGAAGGGGCAAAAGGCATTTCTGCCTGCACGGCACCCCCCCCCCCCCTCAGTACAGTTCAGAGCAGCACGCAGAGTACATTTGCCACGCTGAAAAAAAAAAGCCAGCAACATGTTTCATGACTAAAACGCCGAGCAACATAAAAATAGCAATACAGTTAAAATAAAACTGTGATAAAATTCGAAGCAGAAACAACAGTAACACTTGTCAGTCCTCAGTTACTTCTAAAAAGTTACGGTTTAAACGGCATCCCGTTACACTAGCAAGCGGTGTAAGGGGCACTGCTTGGTACGTACATGGTTGATACCCATACTTTTCACAAGAGCCACATGACAGCCATCGTAGTGATTGTTATCTAATGGGTGTCTCCAGTCTGCCGCGCAATGACTCGCATGCCACATCAAAAATGTAATGCATTAATCTTCATTTCGTAGTGCCAATTGTCAATTAGGGTTTTCACTTCCAGCTAAGTTGAAGCAAAATCCCACGCTCGTTGCAAATTTTTTTATCAGTAATTTTTTAACGCGTGGCAAATAGTAAGCCCGCTCTTCGTTCTACAATTATTCGAATTTTTGTTTGTCAACTTGATATAAGGTTAAAAAAGCCACCCATAGCTGGAGGAGAATTTTTACTAAAATAGCTTGATAGGTGTATGTCTCTTGATCATTGCATGCAACAAGTAAGCGTGTAATTCAATAGCTCCTATCTTGCGCTAGCGAAGGTGGGCATCTCTATGTACAACTCCAATGTAAAGTAGCAGGCTAGGTATTATGTGCCAAGGCTAACTCACTCTCTGCAGTTCAGTCACAGTTTTCTCTGTCATTGCAACGAACGCCACACGATCACGGACTGTTGGAGTGCAGTATTTCGGCGTGAAAAAGTGCCTCTTTTTTAACGGCTACTCGCGGCGTTACATGTCACGCCGATATTGGCGTTACAAAAGTCACGGCAATATTGACGTGACTTCTGTGGCGCCGTTTAGGCGTTACAATTTTAGTTCGGTAACGGCTATTTTGGCGTGAAAAGGTGCCACTTTTTTAACGGCTACTCGCGGCGTTACATGTCACGCAGATATCTGCATTACAAAAGTCACGCCAATATTGACGTGACTTTTGTGACGCCGTTTAGGCGTTAAAGGGGGCTGACACTTTTAGGCTTAAATTGACGTAAAAAATGTGACCCCTCGCAACGGCTAATAGCCAATTGGGCGTAATGAAAATTGGTGTTACAATCAAAAATACCGTTGTGCGTATATACCTCTTCTAAAAAGCAAGAAGGCGGCATTCGATGTCTAATCTGTTCAAAAATGCTAATGTCGGTAAACGCTTTCGAATTCGAAATGCGAACTGCAAAGGGACAAATGACTAAGTATTATCCCCGCGTGCTTTGCGCTTCTTGAGCAAAAAGACATCACAGTCTCTTGAATTGCTTTTTCTTTTTTTTTATGGCGGTCGGAGCACAAATAAGAGTCTATATGCGACAAGCGTATGTCAACTCGAAATAAACAAACAAGAGTCGAAAACGAGAATAACTGTGTTTCAACAATTTATTGCGGACGTTTAAAAAAAAAAAGTTTTGATTCCATGATTAGTGGTGACAGTGGGGTACATCACGGTAATTTCGTTCTTTATATTTATGAGATGCTTAAGCCTTTGGTCTTTAAGGGTGAACAGAATGCAAACAGGAAACGGCGTTCTATTTCTGAAGAAGGTGGAGTTTCTGACAGATGTTGCGGAGCCTCAAATTAATCCAGCGAGGTTCAAAGTTTTCGGCAAGTTTAAGCACAATTTGTTATTTTAAAAACAGCCAAACGCTCACCTAAAAACTCAAGACGCCCATGGCTTGCAGGCGCGTGACCACAGTATAAGCACCAGCCGAACGGAGATGCAACGTTCCCACTTCCACTGGGGCAACCTGTCTCTCTCATAAACTCCTGACAGTCGCAACATTCACAATGGCCGCGCACTACGCCACGAATGTCTGCGGACGTGAACATCGCAGCGCAACTCTTCCTTCCGGTCCGTAAGTTCGGAGACAAAGACAATGGCGAGGCACCGCATCCGAGTCCGACACTCCGTTGCGCGCCTTCTCGTGGCGAAAAAAGAAGCCGTGGGTTAGTCCAAAAATCGCCGAGTCGCCGACTCGCCCGCCCCTCCTTCCCCCTGAAAAAGTATAATGGAGAGGTCCCTCTTAACACGTTCCGTCATGTTAGCCGTCGTTAACCGAGTGCTCTCGCGCCAGACCTTCAAGGTCAACCGTGCTCGGGCCCCGGGACCGGCGCTTTGTCGGTTTGTTTTGCTCGTAGCACTGCCGACGCACGCTGCCTCCGGTGAGACCCGAACTTTGAAATTGTATGTTTATTATTTTTGTGCTCTGAATTTAGCCGTTACTCGTTCTATCGGCGTTACATTATCAGCGTGACAAACAGCTTGTAACGCCAATGATGTGAGGAGCTCTTAATGTCACGGCTATAAATGATGCTGTAACGCCTAAGTGGTCTAGGATGACGTGGAAACGCTGGACTGTCATGGCTACTTTCAGGGTCACTCTCCTGTCGCATATTATGCCTACAGAGAGATATATGAACGCGACCTGAGAGTCAAGTTGTACATAAAGTTTACATCGCCGATGTTTACTCATAAATTTCTTTATGTGAAATATCATCGGTGCGGCGTTTACACCCCTACAGGTGCTTCATACGGTGTATTGGCGGGCCAGCGATCTGTTTACTAGCTTTACTACGATTGTACACCAAGAGATACGATTCGTTAATTCCCATTTTATGCTGAACGATGATAGTAGCATATTGAGAATTTTTCTCTGTGTTGATCCCTGCGTTCAAAGCGCAGGCTGCAGGCTTCTATTATTGTTTTGTCAGGCGGCTACATTTGTAAAAACGAAAATGCTTATCGATTCCAAGGTTATTTTCTTTAAGGTCAATTCGTAGTATAAACACACGCTTATGTTTATTCATAGTTTCTAATGATTAGTTTGGCGATTTTTTGTGCACGCTCAGCTGGCCATATGTAGCCACGTTAGGTATAAAGCACATGTTAAGGCTGGAAACGTGAGCCCTTAGCTGTGAAAGCTGTTCGCACCACATGACGCTTGATCGACACCCTTTCAAGTTACAAGACATTACTTCGCGCCCTTCGCCTTCGCTGTTCTCCGCGCTAAGGTAGAGTAGAACGTACTTGTCTTTACTTAGTCGCTTTGGTCGACCTTCCACGAATGGAAAAGGGATCACTGTAATGTCTTCGGTAGGCTTCATTTGACTTTCATCGACAAAGATAAAAGCAATGTCTTGACGCCAAACTTTCGGGTGTAACTGTTGTAATGCCCCGTTGGCGCCAAAAAGAATCGACCCTTTGGAGTCCCTTAAAGAAAATTAGTCATGCGATTACTACAAGCACAATTATTTTAGCTCGCGCCATGCCCTTTGCCCATACCACCAATTGAACGTGTTGTTTGCAACTGATGACAAGACACTAAAAGCACAATCTTGAGGCAAGTCACACTTATGGCGAAACGAGTGGAAGCGTGAGAGGGTGCCACCAAAAGGTCTCACCGCTGTACACGTTCTACTCTTGGGGGGGGGGGCCACTACCTGTGATGGTGAGGCCGAAGTTACGGGTGCCCGTACGTTCGCGAAGCTTAAGTGTCAATGAAACCTATGCACGCGGACTCCTGGCTCTGAAAATGCTAGAAAGATGTCCCCATGAAGAATCCATTCTAATAATAGTCTTTCGCGCCCTTCCCTCATTGTCTACTGGGTAGCGGAACGCGTCCGAAGCGTGCGCTGTACATCTCTTATAAGGAATGCCTGCGTCCACAGCCCAATGACTCGGCACTTCCCGCCTGGCTGATAAGCGCGGGAAAGGTGCATAGGCAACACCACCTAGAATAATCAAGGCCGGCGGACATCCTCCTCTGCCGTCATGAAACGTCATCACAGTCCGGTTGCGCCAGCTCGGCAATTGGACCCGAGCCGGATGCCTAGCGTCCTTCGACGCATTGATTGGACACGAGGCTTGGCCGAAGGCTGACGCAGCACTCGTGTTCAATCCTTCGCACGATCTCACTGTGATCACGTGCCAATTTTAGTACACGGCCTTTGATTATTCTAGGTCGCGTAGCTACAGGAGTAGACTTGTCTGTAACTGAGTTTTTATTTGTGTGGGACCGTGGGCCTCAACCTGAAACGTCGTGGTTTCTGTCCGATGTCCTTTCAGGTTTTCTTGGGGGTCCCAGGAGCCCATGGTTCACGTGGGTCAAGATCAGGACCAGGGCGGCCCCAGCACGCTCCAGGTGCCTCGCTGGAGCCATCGGTCCAGCGACCCGGGGACATCGATATCGGACCTCGGCCTCCAGAAGGATCCCCTGCTGACGCCCTCCAAAGAGGAGGACTCGGCGTCCAACTAGCACCACCTTGACTCATCTTGCGGTGCCTCGACGTTTCCTTTCTGCGGCAGCCGACTGGTGGCGCCACCAGACAGACACATTACGTTCGTAGGGTGGTGGCAACGCTTATAGTTCGCCATTCTGTTTCGGCGCCATACCACAGCGCTTCGCGTGGGAATCGAGACTGGAAAAGAAGATGGCATGACTGCTCCAAACACTTTGCTGACGGTTTGCAGTTCGCCCGTGTACGTGAGGTTCTTTCTAGGGAGGACCTTGCAAACGAATAGACTTTGGCGGCGTTTGTTACTACGCTACTGGTTTGGCTCGAATCATTCTCTGACCGTTTGATAACTTTAAAGTAATAATCAACCTGTTCATGTTTTTCTATTATTTTCTTTCCAACCCACTATGGTCTACGGAAATAAGCAAAATGAAGACATGCTTACATGGTCAGTAAAAACATGAATGAAACTACGCCCGCTAATTCTAGCGGGTTCTAAGTCATGGAAAGAACTCCCCTAGCTAAGATTTCTATTAATCCTAGCGCCCCCGCTCTGTGCGTCAACATGACCTGTCTTCGAAGTCTCTGGAAGGCTTAGCGCCAACATGATGGCTCCGTAGCGACTCTCCAGACGCCTTAGTGCCACATAACCTAGAAAGCTGCATTCCCCGAACACTTGCGGGAAATAGCACTAAGATGTACAACTGCTCACCCCTAGATGATCCACATGCTCTAGCCCTGGTATGAAAAACATGAAAAGGCTTCAGGAAACTAAAGATATTAAATGCTGCCCATGCCACTCGAAATGCATGCGTGCTGGATTAGGAAAATTAAAGTTGCAAGCAGCGATTCCTTAACGCGGATGACGACAGCACGCGATGTTTTGAATTCTTGAATGAACTCTGCGGTAACTCTACATCATGTTCTGTTCGCGATATTGGCTCGAAAAAACAAAAAGCTACAGATGTTGCACCGCCAAGTTTGCTGTAAATCGCGTTAAGACGCTAATACGGCAATTATCATCGGCTGAAGAATCATGTTGACCTTTCGTTGAGATGTTAGTATACTCGTCATTCGGTTTTACTGAATGTTTAAAAAAAATCGTGTTCACAATATTTATGTCTCGCGCTCCACAGAACAGTTTAATTTTTGAGTTGGATGTTCCAATGTTTTTGCCAACTGCACTTACGCGTATATTTTATCAAGTAAAACGAAAGGCCCCGGGCAGGCCACTACTACTTTTAAATCTTCTTCGCTCACCATATAAGAGGGTAGCATCACGTGACTTATTTCGAGTAAAATCACTTAAGTTGCTATGCACTAACGCACGGCTCTGGCGTGACGACGCAGCGTCGGCGCTGCTTTCGGCGCGGCGCATGCGTAGAGTCGCTTCCCCCCACGTCTGGTTTCTGCGCCGGCGCAGTGCCCATACCTGATGGGGCATGATTGGACGCGAGCAAGAAATGGCTGCTGCCGCAGCGCTCCTATTCCAATTTGGCGCGTTGCTAACGTTTGTACTCCGACCCACTATAACTTGCCAAACGGCGAAGGCTACACTCCCAGTGAGCCAATCAGCGCGTCGGAGAGAGACACGTGACCAACTATAGAGTATTCTACATCACCAGGTGCGCGCAGTGCTGTCGAAGGCACGGGCGGGAGAGAAACAAAGCAGCTTTTGTACGAATTTTTGCGACAGGCTAGTCTACAAGGAGGACAAAAGCGGCACCTGAGACACACAAAAGCGGGTCTGGGTAAAGGAGAGTTTCTCCTCACCCTTCTTCCCCAACGACTTGGGTTACACACTGGCCCTTGTATGCATTTGGTTTTGGTTGTCATGTGCTTCGTTTCCGTCGCCTTGTTTCACTCGACCGGGCCGTAGCTTTCGGTCTTTGTCAAGTTACAGTAAGACGAAATTGAATCCACACACGTGTTACCTACTTCGCTGCATGTTTTTTTCCGCTTTCATTCTCATCAGCGACAAGATTATTACCGTGTTAACATGTCCCAAATGACATACACTCAGATGATGAAAGTTGTGCAAGTAGCCGGAATAAATTGTGTCCCAATGTAGCTATTACCGAAGCAGTGGCAACGGGTGTAGGCAGTCCACTCTGCAGTTTAATGAAGGAAAGCTAAGGTTGACCCTAGAGTCGCTAGAAAGCTATGCTCAGAGTACAGCGCTCTTTCACGCCGTTGTCCGATGCCGCCAAGACGGTCACTCGTCCGCCATCGCTGTGCTTAGAGCCGCACCGGTGACTTTTGCGACATTCGCGAATTCGAAATGCGATCTGTTGAGCGGTAGATGCGGTGTTGGGAGATCCTCGCGGTACTGTTTTGCGCTGGTGTGAACCGTTTATGGTTTTGGCAATCTGGACGACGCAAAGTACGCCTGCATCTTTCTTCTGGCATGTCAGAAAAAGCGGGTGGCAATTGACGACATTGATTCCACGCACCAATACGGCGGAGGTGTCCTTACTCTCAAGCGTAACTTACATAGTGGCCCTACTCTGTACAACATGCAGAAACCAAACGCACGTGACGTCATCACTCAAAATGCTTGAACAGTGTTGCCGACGATTTTTTTAATTCCGTATTTTAAATGGCCACTTGCAGACGAGAACTGGTGCTCCTCTAAACCGTGAACCATGGCATGGCGTCGTTCTACGCGGCTGTTACGTTCCGGTTAGAAGAGTTCCGGTATAGCCGTCTTCTGCGAGCGCTGCCGGCTGCGGTGCTGGACAGTTCGGAGCAAGCACAGGTGTAACTAGTACCGAGTGTTCCTCCCAAACAAGGCCGCCATTTTCCCACACCAGGTGTGGGCACTGCGCGTGCGCAGAAGCCAGACTCGCGGGAAGCGTGTACGCATGCGCCGCACCGACGGCAGCGCCACCGCATCGGCTTGACGTCACAGCCACGCGTTACTGCATAGGGCTGAATTAGCCATATCGCGTTTCTAGGGAGAACGAACAATAGACCCATCTTCAAAGGTCTATCGGGCAACATTGGAGGCCGCCATTACTTGGGCCCGTTGCGCGTGATTAGATTTGAGTCGTCGCCGAACGCTGACGCAGCCCTCGTGTCCAATCTATGCGGTGCGCAAGTTTGTCTGCTTCTCTTGCAGGGGTTGTGGTGACGTCAGAACGCCGATCTCTGACTGGCTGATTGAAGGATAATGGGTAGACCTCAACGCAGCTAACTTTGAGGTCTGTCCACTATCCTTCAATCAGAACCAATCAGAGCTCGGCGATCTGACGTCACTACAACCCCCGCAAAAAGAAGCAGACGAGTTGCGCTCCGCATACCCAGAGCCAGAGTATACTTAATTGCCCAAGCAATAGCGGACTCGGGTAATTGGAGCGTCAGTTACGAGATGGCGCGCACTTTAGAATCTATTAATGCTTAAGATGCCGATTTCTCTGCAATCGAGACTTCGCTTAATATTCCTTTTTTGCTTCGTTGTTTTTTGTTTCGCTTTTTCGAAACACAAAGTAACGGTTGACAAGTTGTTAAGCAAGAAAATGGAATGAGCCGATATACTACAAAAACAAACATCGTGGTATTATATTGACGTAGAAAATCGGGCCAGCGGGTGTATACAATGTTCATCAACACAAGTGAAAACACAACCACGAAAGGACACTGCTGTGCTACCGGGGAGGTGTCATCTCCTCCACTGCGTTGTTTATAGCTACCATGTGCAAGCATATTACATTATTTTGTTTCATATTCTCTATTACTATTACCTGAAGACATTGAAAATCCTGGGCATCTGAATCAAACCTACAAGCGGAGTTGTACAGTGCAATGTTTAGTTCAGCGTTAGTGTCCTTCCAAATGTTGTTCTTCCTCTAGAGGAAGTTTTCAAGTTGGTTGGGTCATCCTAAGAACCTAACTGAGGGGCGATAATATGTTGAATTCAATATACGATAGGCATATATACGCGAGAAATTCTTTGGAGACATGACATGTTAAAGTCATTGACACTACTATTTATAGCACGTTTCCGCAACTTTCTTCCAAAAGTAGGTTTAAGGTGGCGTATCAAAATCAATAGCATGTTTTATGCTCAGTTGTTGATAGCCTGTAAGGCCGTTGTTTTTTAGCAGTGAACAGGTGGACATGTTTCTCATACAATTAAAAAACGAATAAAAACATGAAACAGGAGCAAGTCTGAAAAAAATGACACAGAACGTAGCCGTGATCTTGTTAACAAGTTAAACCTACCAATACGTTGTGTATAGGCGGTTCGATAGCTTCTTTTGATAGAACGTTATTCCACAGTTAGGTAGATTATTATTAATTATTTGAGCATGTTGACTTCCAGAAGGTATCCTACACCGCGAGGTCTTCCTATTTATTTTGTGCTTAGTAATCTAGTACTGTAATTAAATCAACGAGTCTTAGTGTCAGCACTTGGCAATGTCCTGGCGCCACGCTCTAGAAAAAGACCCGTTGAGATCCACCATTATTCGTTCATATTCTGCTACTATTTAAATTTGTCAATGAACATTAGCAACGCTAAGTTTCTAAGTACAGAGGTGCGTCGAATGAGCAAGTAAATCATTGATTTTCTTACCGAGTGAAGATTCCGCAAACCACGGCTAGAGCTGCATTTCAAAGCCTGAAGTGCGCTTCTAATCCGCAAAAGTAATTTGTTTTTGTCATAAAGCCATCCAAAAATACATTTACTCAATGAGGTACCCAGAGAAAACAGTGCAACGACGTAGTGTGTATTTTTAAAATGCTGTGTCATCATTTCATGCTAAACAAACTCCCATAGACACAAGCCACAATGGACGTCTGTGACCGGAAAGAGAACCACCGTCGTCTGGAGCAGACGACATGCTTCAACGGGCGCTGCAGCGTTGCCAGACGTGTGTGCAATGTGGTCGCCATTATCCACTAGGGTGCGCCACGAGCGCGTCACCAACTTTGTTCAAGTTCCGTGGCTCCTAACGAATTGTGAAAACCAGTGGACAGCATGCAAAAAGAGTGATGAGGAAACGTCAGGGCGCCCAGTCTTCGAGCTCCCGGGCAAGGACATCAAGGAAGAGGGCATGTGTGCGCGTTCCTTGGACAAGAAAAACCAAAGAAACAAAAAAAGACAGCTCTCCCTTCTTCCAGTGCTTGGTGTCCAGCGACAACTTGTGATATTTTCTAGGACTGTAGGCTTCCAGGGGCTCAGAGTTGCGAACGTTTTCGGGGGGATTGCGTTCTTGTTGCCGCTGCTGCTGCCGCCTCCCCTGGCTTTGCATGTGCACAGACTGCAACAGTAGAGCCCATCTATTTTTTATTTGACTGTACGATAGTTTAAGAAGTGCCGTCGCCGAGTGCTGAGCCCGCCGCCGCCGGCCGCCGTCACAACCGATCTGTTAAAAATGACGTCGGCTGGTCGGTCGCTCTGGTTTCGGTTTTTCTCGCCTGGATCGATTGTTGCGCTTAACTTCTAGATGTCAATACACCATGTAAACTAGGAGTATTAAAATTTTGTTTTCCGTACAAAGAGCGGACGCAGGAATCTTGCGTGTCTTTTTGAACTTTCATGAAGAGCGTGCCACTTGATTCCCAGGTTCCTTTACGATATTGTTATTTTAAGACCTAACTGAACAGTATCGTCAATAGACCATTTGCAAAAATCCGAAAAGCCCGCGCGCGGCCGCGCGACGAATAATGGGAGTCCACGGTACGCCCCTCCCAACGTCTCTCCTCCCGCTACCACGTGGCATACGCGAGCAGGCGCAGGTTACCACGGCAACAACTCTTGAGCAGCCGAGTCGGACGAGCGACGAGCCAACGGCTGCCCCTTTCTCATCCCTCTCCTTTGTACCGCCTCTGTCGTCTGCTGCACCAACGCTTTGTCGGACCTGGTCAAAACCTGCCACGATTGCGGTGCGAATTAAGTGGATGCGGTGACACTTCAATACGTGAAGGTTAGTTACGACGAATAACGTATTCAAATAAGTTCACCTGTCGCGATGCCTTTACGCTGCCACAGATACGGTACACCGCCAACGACGTACGACTTGGCGGATGGGCGGGATGGCGGATGGCTGCAACGGCTGCTGGCGGTAGTTGCCGGGACGTGACCGCAGTGGTGGAGGCGCAACGAGAAAGCGCGTGATCTGCACCGAGGGTTCCCAAAATTTCCTGCCGTCGTGGCGCTGTACGTTTTGCAACAGGTCTATTGGGGATCTGAAATGGAAACGACCAAATACCAGGGATGTTGCAAACCTGCCAAGGTCGAATTCGGCCAAGTTCGATTTTCGACCAAGTTCGACTTTCAACCAAGGTCGACTTTCGACCAAGTTCGACAAAGGTTCGACTGAAGTTCGCATAATGTGCGCATGCGCGAAAATTAAAAAAAAATCTAGGTGACTTTTTCTGGCGGAGGAAAAGTGAAATATCCGTTGGGTGTATTGCCATCGCTGGTTCACATTACAACCTAACGAGAGCGTTAAAAGCGCATGTTTTCGTTTAGTATGGTGTAAACATTGCTAACCATTTTATAAAATATAAAATGAACTACTTTATAATTTATTTGTTTCCCAAAATTTAAAATATTCGTGTAGAAGCCGGGCAACACTGTCCATAAGCCGAATTTCTTCGAAATTGAGTGGAAGGTCGAAGGTTCGGCAGAACCAGTCGAATCTTGAGGTTCGACAAAAGTTCGCGACACCTTTACCAAATACCAGGTCCAAATGAGGCCTGAACTTCCTCTTTGTTTTCCTGTAGCACAGATTTTTAGGCCAGCGTTTTTGTTGTTGTTGTTGTTTTCTTTTTTTTTTGGGGGGTAATTTATACCATCGACAGCCAAAACAAGCCCAGGTATAACAAACCTTGATCTTCTTTGGGCAGAGTATGGGTATTTTGGCCCTAAGTTGATTGTCAAGTTTCGGAGTTAGGCTTCACTGGCTGGTGGTTCACTTGTAACCTGGCTTCTTTTGGCCTTAGTTCCCGAGAAAATTCCGGAATTATGCTTCGCTTCTGGTGGTTTGGTTTTCACCTGGCAACTTTGTGCCTGAATCGCCAAACAAGTGCCTGAATTAGGCCTCACCGCTGGTTGTTCGGTAGGTGCGTGGCAACTTTGGCTTATGTCTGGCACCTTGGCCATTATGTGGCGAACCAAAGTTATAGAAAAGACATTGGCCGTTGCTAACGCCTTGGAGTCAAACATTACTGGGATCAAGTCGAGCCCCTAGGATTGCCAAACTTGGACAAATTACGTATTCTCTGGCGCGCTTTTGGGCATGTGCAGCGGACCTCCCACCGGTCCGCTTGTTCCTGCCCAATTCTGAATCTAATGCCAGCATCGAATGCGACTTTTGGACTGCGACGGTAGATGAGGGATAAACCATCCTCGCGGTCAGCGTTGTCGCTGTCAACACGCCCCATTCGATGGGGTTCATTTTTGAATATGAAGACTCCGATGCTATGTAACCTAGGATGAAACAGGATGAATGAATCGCACGAACACAGTTCGCTAGAGGTACTGTATCGGGAGCGCGCGACACCTAAATTTGGCGCGCGGATCCGCCCTAGTAGTTACACAAACGACATCGTCCGTGTTACATCTGCCCGCTCAGGCCTTGACCAGCAGCGTCTTGGAGGCATCTTCGTCTTCCAGTGGTTCGCGTTCCTCAATCTCGATTCGAACCAAAGGTATGGCACCTTGGCATTTTAAAACGTATACGTGGCCATCTATGTGTGCTCTCAAGTCATTCGACCTGCAGGAGTTGCTTGAAGCTCGAATCTACTCATGTCCCTCGCAATTGTAAGCGGTGACGAGTCCGCAACGGTTCGCCGTGTTTTTGATTTCTCTGCGCTAGAACATGCCCCTATCGAGGCGCCTATGTGTTTGACGGTCCGTACATCCCTACGGGACGACATTCACCAGTGCCCATAAGTGATAAAATCTACATGAGTGTTAATGCGAAAGCATTAACTGTCCCACAGAGCGAACCGGCGTTATCAGCTCTTGAAGCCGCGCCAAACGGCACCTAAAGTCTCCTGTCCCATGGAGCGAAGCCTGTAGACTGTAGCAGCTAGGAGTCTGCAACTCCTTTTCTTTTCTTTTCTCTTTTTTTTATTGCACTTTTCATGATAAGTCGGTTTTTCGTTCGTTAGCGCGTTGATCGAGTAGAAGTCATCTTTACAAAAATGAGCAGTCTTTCGTTGATCCACAGTCATGGAGCTATTCAAATGTACGCAAACGGTTCAGCTGGCGCTAGTGAAATTGACAGAAACCAATCAAACATTTACTTCCGATAAAACAATTCTAAGGAGGGAACGCGCGGGAGCATGTCTTTTTCTCTGCGCTTGATTATAAGGCCAAATATTACGAATATTTATAACGTAGTATATAACTTGGGACATTTCTCAATCGTGTAGATAAAAATGTTGGTCGGTTACAATGTTTTTCTTCAAAATGTACTGCATTAAACACAGTGCTAAAACAGTTTTATACGTGCATTTATGTGCGCTGTCGGGAACTGTCAGCGCGAAAACGGCGTCGGCGCTTTTCTGCGTGGAGAATTTACTTTCATAAACGAACAAAGGACATCTGAGAAACCAAGAGAGACGGCAAGAACCTCGCGGTAACACTGGATTAGTAACTCCCTGTGCATGCAGACGATCGACATTAAGTGAAGGCCAAGTTAATATGCTGCTATATTCTTTCTGCTTTTGCATATGTGCGAAGACGCTTGTTCTGCATACAAAATATCACCCGGACGCTCGGAATCTTCGAAAATATCTAAAGCCAGAAAACAGCTGCCATTAGTTCGGTTCTCGAGTGTCTATTTCGACGGTAATTTCCTCGATTATCTTATTTCTGGTTGGCCCCCGGATGAGAAGTTCGGATTTGTCTGCCGCGTATGAGAGCCAGACTTCCTTAGCCTACGCCTGAGCAGTTCCAGCCGCCGCCTGTAACGCGCGTCCTGAATCTCGCCGTCCGAACCTCTGTCGGCCCAAACCGTGATGTCGTCCGCGTACAACGCGTGCCTGATGCCCGAAATAGCGTCTAGCAGGACCAGTAATCCCGCCATTACAAAGTTAGATAGTGTTAAAGAAAAGACCAATCCCTGAGGCGTACGTCATCCCGTGAGCTGGATGAGGCCGGAGCGCAGGTCCCCGATACCTAAGGTGGCTACTTCTGTCCCTGAGGAACGAACGCTCGTAATTGTACGTCCGTTTTCCGCACGGAGACCGGGCAAGACCTTGCAGTATCACGTCGTGCGACACGTTATCGAAGGCTCCCTTAAGTCTAGTGCGAGTACGGCTATAGTTTGGGCTCTGCTCGGGTGATCGAGGACGTCCCTCTTGAGTTGCAAGAGAACGTCTTGTGTGGAAAGATTGGGTCTGAAACCGAACATCGAGTTTGCAAAGAGGCCCGTCGATTCCATGTGCGGTTGAAGTCTGCGGAGCACTACGTGCTCCATCCGTTTGCCTATGCACGACGTGAGTGAGCTTGGGCGCAAGTTCTGGAGCGAGAGTGGCTTGCTTGGCTTGGGTATGAGCGTAATGTCCGCTTTTCTCCAAGCGCGAGGAAGCCCGCCCGTGCTCCAGATGCGATTAAAATATTCCGTCAAGGCCATAATCAAGTCCTCGTCTACGTTTTTTTTTTAGATTTTATAGACTGTGGCTGCGGGTCGCCTGTCAATACCGCCCGATCAGGCCGAGTTCCATTCGCCCCGATGAAGCCACACAAGGGAGCGCTATCATTAAGAAAGGTAATCAATTGCTACTTATCGGCTTGCTGTCTTCCGAGTATTTCCTGGGCTCACTGAGGTCCGGCTCTTTCCTGGGCTCCTGGGAACCGTCTACATCATTGGTCCCTCGACTTCGATCTACCGCCCGCACCTCGCCCGCCACGAGTCTTTCACGTCCGTTCTTCTTTCTCCCCTTCCCCTGAGGACCTTCCTGAGCCCTCCCTCCACAAGACCAACTATTGTTTGTTTGTTTGTTTGTTTGTATGTATGTATGTATGTATGTATGTATGTATGTATGTATGTATGTATGTATGTATGTATGTATGTATGTATGTATGTATGTATGTATGTATGTATGTATGTATGTATGTATGTATGTATGTATGTATGTATGTATGTATGTATGTATGTATGTATGTATGTATGTATGTATATTTGCAGCGCAATCTCTTTGCAACGAGAGTCTATATGGTATAGACGCGCCAAAAACTAAAACAAAACAAAAAACCAATGGTGTCACCGATGAGTCTTCCACCACGTCTCGAGTCGCCGCTCCAGAGCAGGCTAATATGGTTGTGTTCCTCAGTAAAACCGAGTGCTTGCTCGATACGGGATCCCACGATAGGCGCTGGAAGTAGTGCCTTGCACGCGATGAGCAGGTGTTCGATGGTTTCTTCGCTCGCTCCACAGATTCTGCACATCGTGTCCGTCACGTTGCAGTCGTACTTCTGTCGGTACGGTCTGGTACGTAAAGCACCACCACGGGCCTCCATAAGAAGTCGACTGCCCAGCATGTTTCCGCAGAAAGTCAGGGGCGCGATCTCGGTTTTGAAGGTAGCGTAAAGCCCGGTTCACACAGTTGCGTTTGACTGCGTTTGACTGCGTTGCGGCAGCGATAAACCAATACATCCCTGCTGCTTATATCGCATGCCAAGATGATTCCTTGAATTGGATTCCACGCTTCATACGAAGCACAGATGTGCCGGTGACTCGCTCTCCGTACTCGACGCAGCGCAGTCAAACGCACTCAAACGCAAGTGTCTGAACCGGCCTTAAAGATGCATGATAGAATGTTGCTGCGTCCCTAAAATGCAACGGTTCTTCTCAATAGTCTTCACTTGCTCCCGCACTGCACTCACCCATTCCTTTTCAGTTTGGGGTTCGGTGACCAAAGAAAAAATCCCAAACTTCGTGCCAAGATGAGTAACTCGTTTTCTCCACGTCTAGTTGACATTTTTTAGGTGAATGTCGAGGAAGAGACGCCCAGCCCAGCGGTCTCCATCTATGTACCTGAGACGCGTGTAATATTTTCAGCTTGCTTCGGGCCTCTCGCGCCTCAAATGAAGGCCAGCGTAGGCTGCCTTCCACAAGCTCGTTCGCTACCTGTCCATGTCACCCCAATGTCTGACGTCCGACCGCCTTTGGCGCCGTTCAAGGTATTCGCGGACCTCGCTGGGAACGCAGATGACAGCGTTTCCGAATGTCAGACCTGGCACAGCAACAGCCTTCCAAAGCTCTCGGGTGACAGCATAACGCTCGTAGCTCCAGAGGCTCCGCCTTCGCATTACATTACTTTTTCGTATTGAAGATGTCTTGAGGCCCTGATGGTATTCGGCCAGATACTCCTCCGTAGTCAACAGCGTCACCCCGAAAAAACCTGTAGTTGGCTTGCACAGGAATTGCTGTACCCTGCAGCTTGAGTGATCCCAGGCTACGTTCTTCGCCAGAAAAAATTACTGTGGCTGACTTGTCGGTATTGAAGCGTAGTCGGAGTTGGTTTGCTTCTGTCTCACATACGACCAGAAATTGCCTGATGGCCGCCATCAGCACTAGATCGTCAGCATAGGCAAGTCCGGGTAATCGCCATGACACAACATCGCCATGTTGACGGTGCACCAGGGAGAAACCGATGCCAGTGTCTTAAAGTGCCTTTTCCATGCGAGATGCATACAACATATAAAGCGTTGGCGACAATGGACAGCCCTGCCTTAATCCCTTTCCAAATTCAACTTCGCTTGATTTCACGGCATTGAAGGATGATGTTACACGATTGCCATCATGAAATCGTTGGATTAGACTCACCCATGCTCCAGGCATGTTCAGATGTCGTAGCCTGTCGAGTAGCACGTAATGAGGGGCACAGTCATAATAGGCTTTGGCAATATCCAAGAAACAGAATACTAGTGTTCGCTTCTCCGCTTGTGCTATCTCTATACATTGGGTCAGAACAAACAGATTGTCATCCAACCGACGGCCAACTCCGAAAGCCGTTCTGCAGCTCTGTAAGCACGCCGGCTTCCTCCCCGTATGGAAATTTTATATCTGGGCCATATCTGGCCATATCAAACATTATATGATTATATACGGCCTATATACAGCCTTATCTGGCGTATATACAGACTTATCTGGCGTATATACAGCATATGGCGTATATACAGACTTATCTGGCGTATTTACAGCCCTATCTGGCGAATATGAAGCCTTATCTGAAATGTATAGAGCCTTGTTTGAGGTATATATACTTCGTTATCTGTCGTATACTGCTTTATCTTGCGGCCGGTTTTCAATTAATGATGTATAAATAAGTTAAAAAAATGAAAGACGTTTTACAACTCCGTAATGCCCAATTAGAGCGCAGCTCCTGAGGAGGAGGAGGGGAGGGGACGGCATGCGCCTCTCCTCCTTCCTCCTCATCTACTCCTCGCCTCCTCCCCCTCTTCAACCTGGATGAGCTGCAGACATATCTCTTAAGTGCCGGTTCAGACACTTAGCGTTTGAGTGCGTTTGACTGCGTTGCGGTGAGAACCGAAAGCGAGTCACCGGCACACCTGTGCTTCGTATGAAGCGTGGAATCCAATTCAAGGAATCTTCTGGTGTCTCGCTGCCGCAACGCAGTCAAACGCAGTCAAATGCAACTGTCTGAACCGAACTTTACATTATTATCATTCTCGTACAGCTTCAAAGACGCTGATATTAAGTTAGAAACGCTAAAAATGCTACAAACAGCTCTTGAGCTCCGCTGAATCCGAGCTAAATCCCAGTTTTGGTTGTTGTGATTTCTCGGCTTTTAATTAATTCCTGCTAAAACAACAATCACGAGAATGATAATATTGTAAGAGATTTCGGCGGCTCCAGCCTGGTTGACGGTTGGACAGAATGCAAAGTATCATAAACGCTGCCATTGACGAGAAATTTTAAAAGTGATATGACAGGTCCTTGAGCCCTATGGGACGCTTGTTCAGGGTGACTACGAATTACACTCGAAACTGTGTAACCATGGAATTGGTCAAAACTAGCGATCACTAGGGAGCAGAAGGATCACCGTTCCCATAATTCCTCGAGTGCGGGCCGGGGCACTTGGGAGAATTGTAGACAATAAAAATATATAAAGTGCTGATTTCAGGCTTCTGTCCTTTGATATGCCTGGCCAGATCTGGAATTTCCTTACTTAGCCAGATCTGGAATTTCCATACCTGGCCAGGATATCAGGCTATATTTGGCAGATATACCATATCAGGTTATATGTGGCCAATTTTTGATATGACCATATCTGAAATCTTCAGATCTGGCCAGATATAAATTTTTTGTAAGGGTCAGCCGATTGTGCGATGCGCCAGTTGCCGAAGCGCCCCTATAGTGGACGCCACCGGCGCCGTGCATGCGCGATAGAGTGTGGAAAAAGCTCGCCGTCGCCCATGAACAAACCATTGCAAGGCGATGTTTGTCGACGTCGGTGTAAGTCCCCCTGCTTTTTTTAGGTTGGAATTGTTGATTCCACGCCTTCCTGGCAATGTCTCATTACTTTACGGGCCTCGGGGAAATTAACGAGGCTCGTTACACCGCTAAGACGTCGCGTGAATAATTTGACATGCGGCGATTCATTCCGGGTGGACACCGCAGAATGTACGGCTAAAGCCTGACTCGCATGATAAGATTTTGCTCGCTATTTTCAGTCGCAACGTCGCTCGGGCTGCAAAAGCATGGACCGTAGCTGAGATGGTCGACGTCGATACTGGAGATCGCAAGCAGAATTAGACCGAGTGAATCAGGAATAACAAGTCGGTGATGGCCGCTGGTAACAATGATCAACATCTCCTTGTATCTACTGTTTAAACCAAGCCTACTTTCCCCACCAACCTTACAACTTAAAAGTCTTCTGAGGCCTGCACTTACTTTTTATCGCAATTATCGGGTCAACGTTTGGTCTACGGGCCGCTGTCGGTTGAACGAGCAGACGGCGACAAGCAGAAACGTTTGAGAAAGCAAACAACAGTTCGAACGATCAGGCGGCCTTTTCAACATGAAGACGCACTAAATGCAGTGCGCAGGTGGTCCGTACAGCTCGGCGGTTTCCTCGCGTTTATGTTGGAACAAAGCAAGTAAATTTGACGACCACAAGTATCCGTGAATTCGCCCCAAAGTGATTCCCGCACAAGCAATCGCGTGGTCCAACGGCGACTGGTTTTCATTTCTCGCGGCACCTATCAATGTTCTCGGACGAACCTAGCGGGCAGAAAACACATGAAAATTGACCTTGAAACCTTTCCCGACTCTTTTGGTACAGCTCCAGTGGCGGCGTTTTGACGAGAAGGTAGGTTTGTGTCCGGTTTCTTTGAAAACAACACAAAAATGCACGTCCCGCTTAGGGACTTCCGCCCACAGCCCCAGACCGGAAGTGCGCCCGACGCGCCACCACCACGCCATGACATAACAGAGTCCTTTCCGGGGGCAGTGATACGGCTAATGTGTAGTAGCGCGTTAAGAACTCCTTGTTCCGTGATGTCCGCGTCTAAAGGGTGTTCGTATTTCTCGTCTTCGCTTTCTGGGTACTGGTGATAGTTTGGTCTGGGTCCCGCCGCGATGTATCGTTCAATCAGAGTTTCCCAAAGAAGACTTCTTTTCTTTCGACTTAGTGTGTGGAGAAGCATAGCTAGGACCTTGTTGGTCTCCGTTTTGGCCTTTGTCGGATCAAAGAGGTTGCGGAGTATGTTCCATGTCTTTTTCGAACCTGGCGTGCCCTGGAGTTGATCGCACATTCTGTGCTAGTTGGCTCGAGTGAGATCTTCAGCGTATTGTTCGGCTTCCTCCGTAAGCTCGGCGATGCGATTCCTGGGTGTCCGGTTGTGCTTCTGCTTCTTCCACCTCTTCGTGGGTCGTGGCCAGCATCCCACGGGTGGAGGAGGTGCGGATCTATCTCAGGAGCTTGATCGGCGGTGAACACCACTTTCGTGACCTTTTTCACGTCCGCCTGAACCTGTCCTACCCAGCGTTCTAAGGCTCCGTCATCCTGCGTGCTGGGAACACAGTCCGCCTTTACAATGCGTAGCTGACGGAAAGAGTCCGAGTTTGTGAGTGTCAGTGGTTTGCCTCGTTTTTTTGTCGTTTTTTTCCCGAAGTGGTTGGGAACTCCAATCTCCAGAATATGATGGTCACAGCCCAAACTTTCTCCGAGGCTGGCCCAAGTAAAGTTCCCACGCGCTTTGGCTAGAGAGATATCCGGGCACGTATAGCGGGAGACACTGTTTACCCATGCGTGTGGGCTGCTCCGGTTCGTTAAAGAGGGTTATTCTAAGGTTTTCTATGACGACCATCAGCTTCCTACCGTCCGGGGTGTCTCGTGGGTAGCCGAGAACTATGTGCGGCGCGTTAAAGTCTCCCGCTATGAGAAGCTTGTTCCTTAATTCTCGGACAAATGGTGCGGCGTGCGTCCCAAAAAGTTCACCGAACACGTCTTGCGTTTTCTTCGGCGAGTTATAGACGTTTAAGAGGAAGAGACTACACCTTCCTCGATCCCTGGCCAAGACTTCGAGAAAGATGTGAGGTATGGGCGCAGCGAGTTTATGTTCTATTATCGAAACATAATTGGCTACCAGTGTGGCGACTCTCGCGCTCCTCGTCTTCCGTTTTCACGCAGAAAGCTACGTAGCTTGGGAGCGAGGGTGCGTTGCCTGTTCCTTGTAGGGCTATGGCGACAGGATTGTAGTCTCGCGTCGTTATGAACTGCGTTAGTGCTCTAGTGTACGGCGGTAGCTTCTGCAGTTCCCCTGGCACACGAGACCCAAGCCCTCCGCCTCGCGCTCGGTGTTAGTTTCGGTCATATGCATGTGGCCGTCACTACTGCCTCCCCCGTTTCCATCGAGGGAACGGCAGGTTACTCTTGGGTTTGGTTGTGGCCTCAGTCACGTTCGGGTTTGGGTGTTTGGTACGCGACAACTTGCAAGATTATTGGGTTTCCTGCATGGCTAAGGGAGGAGATCCTGGGCTTGTTGATTAGACCTGTCTCTTAGAGAACCAAATAGAATGCTTGCATTAGTTCTGATTTAGCTGTTCAATTATGCGTGGAGAGCTCGTACCTCTCTGTAGAACTCCTCACGCGTTACGAAGTCTAGTTTGTTTTGGGTTTTGCTGCTCTGGTGCGTGATTAGGGCTCTTTTGGCCGGAGGCAGTTTGGGGCTTGATTCCCCTGTTGCTACCAATCTCGGACTCGCGCGGATGTTTTTGTGTCGTGTGTGTGTGGGATGGGGTGGAGTGGGGCGATAGAGGATTGGGGTGACTGTCCCGCTCGGCTTACCATGCTCTCCTCGGGCTCAACAGCCTCTTGCTGGGGGGCCCTGGACCTCTTCCTGGTTCTGCGGATCTTGTGTCTTCCGCTTAATTTTCTTCCTAAGTTTTTTTTTTTCCTTGATGTTGGTTTGTGCTTGCTCGGTACGGGTATTCCCATTGCCGGTCCGTGGTAGAAATCCTAGTTCTCAGGGTTCCATTCCGGTGCTTGTGTGAGGGCCGCTGCGTAGCTCTCCGGACCCGCGCTGGCCAGAAGAGCGTAAGGGTTCGCTGTAGCGATTCCTCCACTTCTAGCGCCGGCCAATAAAACTGCGAAGTCCTCGTTTGTGGTGAAAGTTGCCGCTGCCATTGCTGTAGCGGCTGTCCTGCGTTGGTAGTGTTTTGACTCTGCTGTTTTTTGGTTCCCTTGCTCTGTCTCAGTCGCTGTTGCTGTTCCGCCTTCTGCTAGTTCCTGGAGCCGGCCCTTGTTTTACGGTTCACGCTTTCGCACCGGGCACTTCGGATCGTTGGACGCCTGTTGTCTTTTGCAGTGTATGCAGCATTCGTGCTCCTCCATGTCTCCGTTGAGGAGGCCGCATGTCCAGCACTTGCTCTGCTCGGGGTAGGGGCACACGTCTTTTCTGTGCCCTAGCCCTAGGCAAGACATCGCAAACCTGTTCCTTGAGAAAGCAGGGTTAGCGCCGGCATTCTACCATAACGAAGCATACGAAGTGTGGAACCCTGATTCCTTGGAATGTGATGAGCGCGGCATCAAACTTGCCCATCATGCGTGTGTCGAGAACTCTCGGGCCTTCGGGTCCCATCGGTCTGATTTTCTCGATGAGATATCCGGTGCTGAACCCGAATCCGGTCTTAGTACTGACTCCCTGCAGGAGTCGTACGGAGCGGCAATGTAGGCTCCGATGTTGTAGTCCTGCCCGTACAAACTTAGGTGCTTCACTCCGGCCATTTTTTCCGCCGTGCCGACGTCGGGTGTACTATAATCATCAGGTCGGGGTCCTTGCGGATCCGGATCGTCGAATCTTTTTACTCCTGCTCTTGGAGGCCGCACGCCGTGGCTTGTGCGTTCATCATCTCTTGGGGTGCTTTTTTGGCGAATGTGAGCCCATTTAAGGGCCTAATAAAAAGCTTGTAGTGATCTTTAGGAAGTGATGGGAGCCTTTCGGCCACCGGCATTCGTTTGGTCTGAGCGCCGCCATTCTTTTGCCGGGTTCATGGCAGGAGCCGACGAAGATTTCCGGCTTTTCCCGCTTTAACAGTGTCAGCCGCTATGTTGCTCTTCGCGCTCTCGCGCGTTGAAGCTTCGGGGACGTAGTCGAGTTTTTGGAGATTTCGCGCCGATCTCCTCTTGTCCCCCCGTCTTAGAATCTCGGTCCATGGGAGGTTGTTTCCCTCGTCCTGGTCAACGGTGGAGCAGTTTTGGAAGTTTCCAGACCCTTCTCCCGGTGTATGGGTTCGGGATCTCTGGAGTTCCGACGTCTCTCCTGGGTGCTCGTGATCTCGGACTGGCTTGTCCCTAAGGTCCTGCATGGTCTTTGCTCTCATGGGGTCTTTTGGACATTTCGCCCTAGAGGCGCCCTGGCCAGGAAAGGATGCCACGGGGAGCCGTCCAGGGGTTCTCGCCTATGTTAGACTCAGCTCCCGCCACCGCGTGTTCAAGGCAAAGATCCCTATATTTGGAAGGAAGTCGGGCTCACCGGTGAAAATCTTGGTTCCTCTGATGATTCTGATGAGGATGGTCACCGGGGAGGTGGTTGGCCCCCGGTGGGGCCAGTTGAAAAGGTGATTCAGGAGCAGAGAAAACCGGGAGCTCGGAAAAACTCGTAAGCACTCTGTCTGCTCCTCTTCTTCCTGTATGGCCACTTGTTCTGGCTCCGAGTTGAGGGGTGAATGATGCTCATACTTGTCAAAATTTTTTGGCGACTGCCATTGCCTAGAAAGAAAAACTAAGGCAAGTTTATTCAGTTATTAACGTTAGGAAGTGATTCTAAATAGTATTTAGCGAAAGTAAAAAATCGTTTCAGGAGCCCTTTAAAGGTTCTTACTGACAGTTCCGTTTGAGAGCTGCGAGAAACCAGTACATCCCTGGTTCTTATGTCGAGTTCTAGGCTATTCCTTGAATTGGATTCCACGCTTCATACTTAGAGCAGATGCGCCGGTGACTCGCTTTCGTTTTTTGACGCAACGCAGTCAAACGCATTCAGGAGCTCTCAAACGCAACTGTGCCTAGGGGCCTTTACAGCTCATTCAGTCCATCTGCTCCGAAATAATACCTTAGCGGATCCGACGTCACACTTTAGCTGTCACAGTGTTTCATATTACGGGTTGAGTTAGTGCCCTGACTTTTTTCGTCGTCGTACAAGAGCCGTCACCTTGTTTAAATAAGTAATACATTTTCTATGGTAGTAGGCATTCATGTCTTTCATTTATTCATGCCAATCATCTTTAGATTTTATCACTTGTAATACTTCCTTTGTCATCCATGGGCAGATTTTTTCTCATCTTAATACCCCTGTTCTCTATTATTTTTCACTTCCGTATTGCACGAGTCTATGGTGTGCACAAAAATAATTCGATAGTATATATGTTTTGCTACGACAAATCGTTTATTAACTCGTCCTTGGCATTGCGGGTTTTGGTGTTAAAATTATTACAGCTATATGTTCAGCCAGAACATGGTTAAAATTCGCGCACAAAGAGACGAGGACAAGCGAGGAAGGACTCGCCCAGCTTACTACTCTACTTCAGCCAGAAAAACGTCCAGAATCGACGTATGCAGGAATTTCTACGCTGAAATTGAATAGTGCGTGATCCGATAAGTTTGATTTGGAAAGGCTGAATTATCAGTAAAGAAGTTGTCAAAACCATAAAGTTATTACAATAAACGCTAAAGGCTCAGCTGGCGCTAGTGTCTACGGGACTTCCGGTTGCAAATTGAAGCAGACAGCATGCAGTCTACTTTTCCAGTCTTTCTGTGTATTCCTATGGGAAAACGCGCGTGAATTTTCTCTCTTCGCCGGAAAATAACATAAATAACTTTTGATATTTCGGTTGTACCGGATAGTATGTACCTTTGTTAATATTGTGAAAGTGTAATTGCTTTAGTTACAGCATTTTTTTTACCGCTGAACGATGTTAAACTTCGCTATATTTCAGGCCCAAACCTCTGTTCCAAGGCAGGTATGTAGAAACGAGCGACGATTCTAAGCAAACTAACAATCGAAAGGAATGTAGAGTATGTTCAAAGTTCGCCAGTATTCCGCTGGTGCTTATATATATTGCTAACATGCCCGTCCTGTCACTGATAAAATGACCCCGTCGTGTGATCTTTACGAGTGGTTAAAAAAAACGTTCGAAACGTAAACATTAAAGTACGTTGGCTACGAAAGGTGTGTTTTCTTATTATTTCCTATGTCGGGCAGTTTTTATCGGGCACCAGTTCTCTGGCTTCTCTCTATTTGCAAAGATTTGGAGCGTGCGGGTTATGATTTAAACCCAGAACAAGCATCTTCGCACATATTCATGAGCAGAAAGAATAAAGCAGTACTTATTTATTAAAAATCTAACTATATTACGTGACTTTCAATTTATTTTGATCGTCTGCAAGCACAAGGAGTTACTTTTTCAGTGCTACTGCGTAGTTCTTGCCGTCTCTCTCGGTTTTCCACATGTCCTTCGTTCGTTTGGCCCGTATATCCCCCATACTGGAAAGCGCCGACGCCGTGTTCGCGCTAACAGTGTCCGGCAGTGCACATAAATACATGTACGAAGCGGTTTTAGCACCGTTTTTCATGCCACGATTTTAAAATAAAAACGCCGTAATTGACCAATTATTTCATCTGCGTGACTGGGAAATGTTCCAATGTGCCTAGTACGTACAAATTATTTGTGATATTTGCTCTTATAATCGAGCGCAGAGAGGAAATTCACTCGCTTTTTTCCATAGAAATGCATTACCGGAAGTCAATTTTCGACTGTTTGCTGTCTGCTTTAATTTGCAACAGCACACTAGCGCCAGTTGAACCTCTAGCGTACATTATAATAACTCTATGGTCAAAACCCCGCCGATAGCAAAGTCCTGGCGAGGAGGCGTCGAGCGATATTTGAGAGAAACGCAATAAACGACTGAACGGAAACGATAAGTAGAGCATTAAAGAAAAAAAAGATCACGAAAGAAACCACGTAATTTGAAATTCCAAGTAAATGACAAAACAACAAAAAAAAAAAAAACTCTTGCCTGGCCTAGAGCCACTAAATGAGCTGCGCTTAGAGTATCGGCTCATCGTTCCCCGACATTGTTGTGGGCGCCGCCATTTTGGGGCTTGTGCAGAGCAGACGCAACTGCCGATCGTCATGATTCAAAAGTGCGACTTCCTCAGCATTAGATTCCGCGTTGGAAAGCTCATGTAATATTATTTTGCTCTGTCGCGAACTCTTCAAACATTTGTGGAGGACAGAAAAGCGTTTCCTGTGATTTCAGATAAAGCTTCAGATAACTGGCAACCATGACTTTAAGCCACAATATGGCCAAGTGTCGTTACACTGAAGCGTAGCTTATTTAGTGGCACTATAGCCCGGCCTATTCAGTGACGCGAACTGCGATGGAATAAGGTTTGACAATTCGCCTTTTTAGTCTCACAAAGAAAGCAGTATTTTTAGGTTAGAAGCTTTATTGAGACTCCTTATTGACTCTCCCATAGCCTCCTCTATTCTCATAAAGCCTGGCAGTTCGACGATGGAGCTACAGAGTGTCCGGTCGCTGATTTGGAGGGTAAGGATCTGGTAGCACAGAGCTATGGCGGTCAGCTGCACCACCACAAAATCTACCGCTTCTTTGAAAAAGTATTGTTTTGAGGTGAGAAGCAACTAGCGTAATTCGGGCAAACGAGCGCATGCAAGCAAGCCCGATGATGATGACCTTCCCTTTACTTGTACTCGCAAAAAAAAAAGGAAATAGCAAAAAGCAATTTGGATTGTGATAAAGCGCTTCCGTTGCTAACGGCTGATAAGCCGACGATTGCGGGGCAGGAACTGGGGAGGTGCCTCTTATCGCCCCTTTGCGCATAGTGTGCCAGACGTCTGCGAGAAGCGAGCGAGACACATATCGGAGCCCCGCACCGTTCCAGGATGCCGCCAACTTGTGTGCCACTGTCCACGGAATTCATACCAGGCCTAGACTGGCGGCCGTTATGTTTCGAGCATCCCCTTCCCCTTGACAAGGTGTGCCATGTTTGCGCAGTACTGTGCAAGGAAACAGTCGTGCTGCCCTGTTCCCACACACTCTGCAACGTTTGTTTTGAGGGCAGCGTGAACCTGGGTTGCGTGTGTCCGCTGGACACAGCCAACTTCGACAAGGATGCGGTGGACAAGTTGAGGTTGCGACCGGGTCAGTTGCTGAAACTGAGTGTGTCTTGCTGGAATGCTGAGCATGGCTGCAACTTCGTCGGGCCCGTCTCCGAGCTCTTGGATCACTTCGAAAAAGAATGCATTCACCACAGGGCTTCTTGTCCTAAGTGTCATCAGGACGTGCCACGGATGGGCCTCGTGCAGCACTGCGTCCGTGACTGCGACCCCACACAAGGGCCGGAAGCGCCGCAGCCAAGGGTGACACTGCAGGGAGTACAGTTACGTGAAGGCTTGGAGAAAGCCAGTGCTGAAATCAAGCTGTCAATTACTGAACTTAAGGACAGCTACTATGGGCTGCAGGCCAGTGTCAACACCGTTGCGGATGACCTCAAGCATGGGCCTTCATCAAGTATTGATAGCGTGTCGAGCCATCTCGCACAGCTTCAGAGAATGCAGTCAGATGCGATTCACCGGGAAGGAGAGTTACTCGAAGACTTGAGGAGGTCTTGTGCTGATATCAAACAGACCGTTTCTGATCTCAAGAACGACTTTTCTAGGCCGCAGACCAGCAGTGGCGCATCCAAGGATGACGTGAAACTCGGGCACCGGGGAAAGAGGCAAGTACTGGCTGAAGAGGACTGACACGTAGTTTCAGCCTCACAGAATGTGGTTTGGTCGTTAAAATGACATATTATTTTCATGATCTAAACCCCGAGGCATGAAGCAATAAAATAACGGACAAGACTTATCCGTTATTTTATTTTTCTCCACGCGTCTCAGGGTTTAGACTTTAGATTGTGTTGTTTTCTAACCAGCTCGCATACGTATATTTTAGCTTCTGGCAGAATTTTAACCGCAAAAAGTCAACGTTGTCAGGTGCATATAAGCTAGCTACCTATTTTGCGGATCGGGTGTAATCTTTGCGCTTGGGGTGTCCGTTATAGTAAACCAGTGCACCTGACAAAATTCGGTGAAATCTGAGAAAAAACGGCTCGTAATTCCCCACTTTATTGAACGGAAGTACACATGGTACTGTCTTGAGGGGAGTCATACGATGTACCTTATATAACGCCCCCGGGGGAGTCATCTTATCGTTCTAAATTGGTGGATAATAGTACTCCGCCTTTATGGAGGGTCATTTAACACCTCATTCGAGTCCCCCTGGGACTCATCTGTCTCCCTCTACCAAGGCTGTTATTCAAATCCCAATGTTACACCCAGGGACCAGTGATTCCCCTAATTTAGAGTTCTTGCTGGCTTCATTCACAACTCCCTGGGGCTCCCTTGAGTCCCCTTATAACGGGTGCTGTTTAATGCCATTTTTAACTCCCAAGTCTTTACGTGACTTCCTATATTATAGGCTACACAAAGTATTCCCTACGATACGCATTGCAAGGACTCCCATGATTCCCATTTTGTGTGCTCTCTAGCACCTGGGAGTCACGGAATTCGGATGAATACACGTGTGTAACCCCCTGGGTACTCAACTATCAGCCTTGTATTAGTGCTCCTTGCCCCTGTGCGGCACAAGGGGACTCGGATGACTCTTACTATTGAAGGCGTTGCTTGGCAGACCTTTTAGGTACTAGGGACTGGTGATTTTACTTTGTATATGTGTTCACTGACAGTTACATGAAAATACAGGCAGTCATTTGTGCTCATGGCATTTTCTTCCCAAGAAAGCTTTCTTTTTCCAGAGGAAGCCCGTTTATGAAGCAAGCGTCCGAAGCAAGCGCTCACAGTTTGGAAGCCGCACGCTCTGATCTCCCCTCTCCTTCAATTTCTCTTCGTAAGGAAACGCGCGTTCTTACCCAGATTGAGTGCAGATTAAAGCTGTGTGGGCACTCTCTTCCTCCCCTCGAAAATGCCACAGAAGGTTGCTCCCGAGTATAGTTTTATTTCGGACATCGCGGCAGACGGTGCATTTTGTTTTTCTTTCTTTCGCGAGAATGGCTATCGTATCCTCACTCGATTTTGGCTCGAACACATTTTTAACTGGAGTGGTAACGTTTCACGTCAGCCCATCGGAAAAATAAAACCTCAAATGCGAAGCAAAGCTGAAGGAAAAAAAATAGTACTTAATTCTATGTGCCTGAAATTGTGGCCGACACTTGCCACGTTTTTCGCGATATCGGTTCCGACGTCACTGATTGGCAGAGGTGGAATTCTCCTCGCTCCCCTATTGCCAAAAAAGAGAGAAGACGATTGAAAGGCAGAGAGGTTAGCCTGATCGCATGGCTCCAGCAGACTATTCTATACACGGGTGCGTGGACATAGGAAAGACAAGATTGGCAACAGGAAATGATGTTTGGAAGGCTAGGTGGCGCAAGCTACCGCCCGTTACAAAGGGTATAGCCATTGACTTCCATCCATCCGGGTACAAGTACCACGACGAGATGATCAGAGTGACATTATCTCCCAGCTGTCAGTGCCAGTACCGTGTCTCGCAAAAATGTATAATCCATGCGTGTGTTGTCTTTGCGGAGTATTGAATTGGGTTCCAGCCGCCGAGCACATTCTTGGCGGTAAATGGCCTATCATCCATGCTTGACGTTCTCGGTCGCGTGAAGAGGACAAACTGTTGCCAGTTGGCGTCATCCTCCTAGCCTTTGAAGTCATTTGATATCGAACACCTCTTCTAAAGACAGCGCTCTGCTGAAAAATAAATAACATCTGCCCCTATATGACCCAGATTCGTCTTACCATACGAAAGACTCATGTAAAAAAAATTAATTTGAAAATTAAGAAATTTATTTTCCGGTTTGTAAGTCGCACCCTTCTATAAACGGCCATTTTCACGTAAAAGAAGAAGCTGGCGTAAGTCGCACCTTTGTATAAGTCGCGCTTATATACTTGTACAGTTGGAGTGGGGAAACTGCATCAATAATAGGATCGCATTTGTTTGTTGCGATCGCGATGTAGACTCAAGCAGGAGCCAGTTTCAATATTCTCGACAGCGATTGGAACAAGAGATATAAACCGCCGAGCAAATTTTCACACAAGTAAGATAACGTTCATGCTCGTAGAAGAAATTACGAAAAAAGAAAGCACATGGAAGTCGCACCGTTTTATATGACACACCATAGGAAATTTTTGGAAAAAAAATGTGACTTATATAGCGGAAAAAGCGATATTTTCATCAGTGGACTTCGCAATTTTAAGTGAACGCGTAAAATATTGTTGGTTGCAGTGCGTCGCATTACCTAATCTAATAAAATGTTGCGTCTCCGCAAATGCATTCAAGCCACGTAGAACAAAACAATGCCATTTCGCGGCATCTGACAGGCAAAGTATGGTAGACAAACTTGGCTGAACATTCAATTCACCTTCGTATTCTTCAATGAGAAAAAGATAATATGTACGGTTTTCATATGTTATTATGGAATTTGATTTATATGGGTCATATGGTTTGTTTCAATTTGGGGGGGGGGGGGCATCGTACTTCTTAGTTGCGTTGCCACCAGCTCCTTGAAAAGTAAGAAAACCAAACGCGTTTCCGGAACAAAAACATTTGGGTGCTACTGCCTTAAAAGGCAGAAACGGCTTGGCTGGGTTATCATAAACTGTGAAGGGCAGAACCATGCACACCGCACGTAGCTAGTTGAGCTAATTAACTACCAAGGAAAGAACCGGGTAAACCGCGCTGGCTCTGATGAGATTTCACCAAGATTAGATGGTTGTCATTTAAAGTATCCAGATTATTGTGTCTTGCAAGCACATACGATTGATAGACCGCGGCAACTCAGAAGGTCACATTTGCACCACTCCTAACGCCTGACAGCTGTTTCTGAGGGCACAATAATACATAAATTGAACCGGAATTTCTAAATGGCAGCGCCGATTAGGTTAGTCTCAATGTGATTTCATTATACCGTAAGTGCCAACTATAGGACACGAGAAATAAAAAAGGAAAATTTGAGGTACGTTGGAGCGAACAGGGTGCATGCCCTTGTCTGTGTTTGCGGGCTGTATTCATGTTCAGAAAGATGCAGCGGGAGGAGGTGGGGGAGGGGGTTTGTGAGGATTGCCCGGCATCGCTGCAGTGCCAGCAACATGACTAAAAAGTCGACCATTTAAGGAATGCCGTTAATTTCTGGCTCATCAAGAAAAATAACCGCTTTTAAACAAAACAGGCACCGGCAGGTTAAAGTATTTTACGCTCCTTTGCTAGGGTGTGTTAGATGCCCTTCAATTATTTGGTACGTAAACTCCCCAAAAATTCGTTGACTTTCGCTGGAGTGCCTCCTAAAAGTAATATTGCTGTAGGAGAGGCACTGAGAAAAAATTAGTGGGCTAAACCATACATTCCTATATGACGAAAGCATGCGCCAACGACGCCAACACGGGCCGCAAAAACTGGAAGCGTCAGAACTATTGAATATATAACAGAAAGACGATATACGGGTGGCCTTCAGAGATCCGCGGACACTTTCCAAAATTTCTCCTCAATCCTCTTTTTTTTTTTTTTGCCAAAAAGAATCGTAAGCTATTTTTTTAAGCAACCTATCCCCACTTATGACGTACTCTCCCTTAGCGCATCCTCACACTGCCACAAAAAAAAAAAAGCAAAAGTCGATCTTTTTTTTTTAATGCGTTAGCATTAATTGCTTATGGTCTTTGGTTTGGATTGGATTGGATTCGTGAGGGCCGCGGCGCGGTTCCCACCGTGTCTCTTTGCTCCGTTTGCTCGCTCCGCTACGTGAACTTTCTCCTTACGCAAGAAGGGAAGGTCTTCTCGTATGCTTCCAAGGACCGCGACGCTGTTCCGCGCACTCCTCTTACAATGGGCGCGTTAAGTTAGTGAGGTCAGACTCCCGACATCTGCGCTCGAGCGCGCGGGTTCATAGCGTAGCTTAACGACCGCACTTTTTTTCGTACCGAGGCGCCATCTGACGCCTATTTTTATTGTTTCCGGTTCCGGCTTTTCGGCTCCCGTCAGTCGAAACTCGTTTGGTGTTTGTTCGACGACGACTTCGATGAAATAAGTGTGTGGAGACGGCGGCAACAGCAATAGCTTGTATTTGTGCTGCACGCTGTTGGTGAGGCGATCAAAGGTACGCCGAACGTATTTTGATTTCCTGAAAACCTTAAAGAATGATGGCTGAATGGCCGAATTCATCGGCTCGCCTGATCCTGAAATGGCGGTAGACACATGAGCAACTTCGACAACCATTTAAAAATTGTATGCATACCTGTCTACACCACCATTTTTTGTTTATTTCCCAAGATGACGGAACGACCGCACGAGCTGCCAAGTGATCGCCGTCGAAGTGTCCACGTATCCAAGCAGGCGCGAGAATAGAACGCGAGACGCGTGACCACCACGAGACTGGCCGCGAGAGCGAAACGCCGTCATCTTACCGGAAACCGACGTATTCGAGCTCTCGCGCACCATCTCCAACGACGGAGCTCTGCGGAGCGAGTTCCGCCACCGTGTACCGAAAATGAGACAATATCGTTTAGTTTAGCTGCAGTGCACTCTGACCGCTGGAGCGCGCTCGAGCGCGTTAACTTAACGCGCCCAATGCAACGGTGCGTAGGCACATGGTTTCGTTTTCCCAGTATGCACAACCTACGGGACAACGTAAAACCGAGACGCAGCGACAACGCCGTTTGCGCGAAACCACCAACCCCTGGGAGAAAAGATTAGAACTTTGAAATCAACAGAATGAGGGCTCTGGAGAGTGGCGATCGAGGGAAGCAGTAGTGGCTGCATCCGGAGCCGCCGACGCATGAGGAAACAAACTTGCTCTGCGAAGACACCAGAGGAGAACCGTTACGAGGTGGAAAGCGGAACTCCCGCGCTAAGTGCTAACGAATTTTGTCGAGAATCACCGTAGGAACAGCGGCGATTTCGGCTTTTTTTAGTTCTTGCGCAAAGTACTACAAGGAGAGTGGTTCGCCATACGACATCCGTCTGGCGCTCCTTTAAGATGCTTTCCTTCTCGCCTGTTGCTCCTCCTCCCAGTTTTACCGCAATCTGGCTGTCTATTGTTCTTGTGCGTAAAGCGTGGGCTTTCCCCTACATAGAGAGGCTATGCCACAAGGCTTTGGATTGAAACACAAGGGAAGGTGCCTTTTTTTCTTTAATTGAGATATCTGCTATGTAGCTTGCAGTTTACCGTCGGCAGCTACACACAGGACAGTTGTGCCCAACGACTTGAGGAGAGGGATCGCTTAGGGCTGACTGTCTGTCTTTCTATGCAGGTCTACAAAGGAGGCAGTGTTCCATATCGGTGGAAATGCCGATGGACATGCAACACGATGCTCTTCGCTTTGCTACCGAGGCCCTGGAGAAGTTCCAATTTGAAAGCGCAAATTGAAAACTACATAGATGAATAAGTTCGAAGAGAAGCTACGAGGTGTTGAGGTTCAGCGTGGACGTGCGACGTGCAGTTGCGATGTTCCGTAGCGACTGGTGACACAGGCTCCAACAGGCTTTGAAGCGTCCCCCAATATTATTTCATCGACTTCACGCTGGACCGGATGAAAATCAGGCTCTGGATGTGTAATCTAATGATTGAACTTATGACTTTGTCGTTCTACAAAAACCAGCCATCGAATGCCGAAAAAATCATGGACGTTTTGCACACGCTCCAAATTACATCCGCATTGCTGACCTCCTCTTGTCTTACCGAGATACCGAGCCACTAGACGTGCGCTGACGATTCTCCACAAGGGCCGATGCCGGGGAAAGGACGCAGTAGAATCTAAAATGGCAATAACCTGGCCTTCTATGGTAATGATGAGGTAAAGTAAACGGAATAAGTTAAAACAGAAACTGAAGGCACAGCTGTTGCAAACCCTAATGAAAATAAATCTTCAGCCCTGATGTGTTATGAGACCCTTTAGCGCTTCAAATCCCTTCAGCCCATTAAACCCCTCAGCCCTTCAAACCCTCCAGCCCTTCAAACCACTCCAGCCCTTCAGACCCCATCAGCCCTTCGACCCTTTAGACACCCAAATGACTGTGAACTCTAGACCAAAAATGCAGTTTAAAACGCTATTGGAAAATTATTTCAGACATTGAGTTTTGCATTCATATGCAACTGAAAAAGATAACCACCAACGTTTACTCAAACCCGGGCGCAAGCAGCTGTAGACAATAGCGAACAGACCAAATAGAGACAACCGAGTTTTTTGTCGCAAAGAATATCTTTCGAGGTACTCACATTGCCGCTGGGTAAATTCATGAATTGTATGGTCGTCCTACTAATAAATACCGAGCAGCAGCGCTGGATTAAGGGGGAAGGGCCAAAGAGGGCTGCAGCCCAGGGCCTCAGCCCTAAGAGCAGACGAAGGGGACCCCCTTGCCTTGGCGCATTTTTTTTATTATTCCCGGATAACAATTGCGAAGGGCAGAGGAAAGCCGGGAAGCCTGACAGCGTTCTGCCCCCTTCAATTCAAGGTAACTCCAGATAATAGAACTTCAAGCATCGGGAGAAGTCAGGGCCCCCGCCTAATGTCCCTTCCTGTAGCTTGTTTACTTCGAGTGACCTTGTCAGCACTTACGGAAGCGAGGCCTCCGCCTCTTAGGGGGGTCCCCCGTCCTAGAGGGCCCTCCTCCCTCTCTCTCCCCACCCCTCCCTCTCTTTCACTGTCGGCTGGGGAAGGGAGGAAAGATGGGGCGCATTTCGAAAGAGGCCCGGGGTGGTCTCCAATTTCACTAAAGTCACTGAATCGGGAGACCCAGTAGGGGACCCGCTGGAGTTCCAAGCGATGCTGTTAGGGGTGCACGTGTGCCTGTATATACAACGCAGCACTCTTACTATTACTGCTAACCAGAGCCGCGTGAATTCCAGCGCGTCTTCCCCGCGCCCCGAAAACCGCAACGCGTCCGGCCACGACCGGTCTTTCCGGAGCCACTCCGATAGCGCCCTCCTGCTTTCCTCTCTCAGTCAAGAGCCTGGTGCCATCCCCCTCGTCAGAAGATCCCCGGGCGCTTCGCTTCCACATCCTCCTACCGGCTCCGTTCCACCGCACAGTGGACCGTAGCGGATGCTAGAGACCGTCTTCGCCAATCGAGGGGCTGAGAGAGAATCACATGACTTTGAGCTTCGCGTAGCGCACCGCAGAGGGTAAGGTGACACTCTCTCAGAGCTGGATTGGCTGGGATGGCTCGTAGCGTCCTCTGCGGTCCATTATAAGGTGACACAGAGATGTTCACTCAAGCAATAAACACGTACGTTTAACGGAAACCTGCATCGGTTTCTGTTCGTTAGTCCAACTTCCCAGAACATCGGGCAGGGTGCGACGCCTGAGGGGCTTTGGGGAGGCCCGCCGCGGGTATGGGGCGTTTCGCGCAGTGAAAAGAGGATGGAAAAGAGAATGGCGAAGATTAGTTCCGAGCTATGTCTATACCACGGTGGAAGAAACACATTTAGGTGATGACTCTCTGTCCGACGCGGCGGCCACATTATGTTCGGGCGCACCGAGCGCGCTTCACTCGCACGGGGATAGATGGCGCCCAAGTACCAGGTCCCTTTCCAAACCGACCGCTCTGTTGTTTCTCCTGGAGTAACTGTATATGCTCCGCTTGCGGAGCAGAGTAACAGCAATGGTGCCATTCTGGAGCCAAGCACTGCCGGGAAGCCACGGTCGGTTTTTGCAGGGGCAAGAAGGCGCAGACGCGAGGCGGCGTGCTGTGGCGTGCTGCGGCGCGCTGCGGAAGGGAAAATAGTGCGGCGTGCGACAACGGGCCGCGCATGCGCCGTGATCGTTGTCCCGTCGTTTAATGTTTCCTCTTGATTACAAGAGCGCACCCGCGGTTCCCGCGGGTCGCGTGCATAGATATCAGGTCGCGTGTGAAGTAAAGTCGTCAAGTCGCTGTTGCTGGGACGCAGATAGCGTCATCGGCCCGCCGTCTGCCCAACTTTTGGAGGACGCCTTTCCCACTCGAGCGATTGCGAGAAGCAAAGAACGCAGGCCACGCTTATTTTCCTCTGGTGTTTAATCGAAGGCTTGGTACTGCTGCTCAGCCTGCGATTTTTTTCAGCAGACAGTTTGTTTGGTATTACGTAGACTGAGCGGTGCTTTACTTTCGTGCGTCCCAATTATATGCGAATCTGAGGAATGTCGAGCACCCGCACTTCCATGCTGAAAATAGTGTACAATTTGTTTTTTCTTTTTTATCCGAAGTTTTCGCCATTTCACGAATTCGAGACGACAGAATTGAGAGCTCTTAGAGACCGGAATTTTCGCATTCTTTCAAGCTGGGCTAGAATTTTGAATTCGCTTGAATCGCGAACATTAGGGGCTCGCGAATATTAAATGTTAGACGGTGCTCCAAATTTTGGGATAATGCTGCAAGGTGCAAACTGCCTAATATAAAAAGGCCACCGACGTTCCACTTTTCAATGCGGATGAGTCTTTGAAGACAGTCAATTCGTTGCAGGAACCAGAATGATGCCGAGATTGAGTGTTCTCCTATTGACCAGTATATTCCGCCCCGAAAATAGGGCGATAGAGCTCGGTCTACTTTCAATGTGTGACACCAACCTACATCTCGCTTTCTCTTCTATTTGAAAATTTTGCTGAACTTATTAAACTATTTTACTACCACCGACATGGTCCGCTTGAATGCGATTGGACGAACAAGCACACAGTACTTCGTTTCAGTTGGTCCAGACGCAGCCGATGCTGACAAGCGCGGGCATGTGGCCCATGAACAGTGTGCACTGCACGAGCGCACGATGCTTGGCAACGGGGATGCTGAAAGCCCGGAGCTCGCACTGCTGGCTGCGTCTGGACCGAAGCTGAAACGAAGTACAACAGTCTCTAAACATGTTTATTCACACAAGTGCCTGCAGAAGTTTTTTGGGGTTTTGTAAAAGGCCAGACAATGATGAAACAACATCCATAATACCAAAAATAGTTATTTAAAAACGAGTGAGAACACAGCATATCACAGCAACACAGCGTATCACTCCGCGAGGGCCGCAGACGCGAACAACGCGATAGTCGTCCGTGACGTCTGCTTCGCATACCTTGAAAACGGATGTCTCAAAACATCGCTCGCGTTATAAAAAACGAGATTGTACTGTACCCAGTTAATACACGTAATGTTCAATGACTTAGGAAGCTTTCGGTTCGTTCGATTTTGATCTAGGATCTATATTTTGCGGACGCAAAGCGGAAAATAATGTTCCCTCCGAAACGCGGCGCTCCGGAAGGCGGCTTTCCCGCACGAAGTGTCAATCCAGTTCTGCCCACGTGACCACTCCTCCGCCAATACGGAGATGGCGGCGGCAGAGAAGGACGCGTTACTCTGGCTCTGCAAGCAGATCCTATACAGTTACCATAGTTTGTCCCAGCGGTGGTCCCCGCCATTCCCTCGCTCAGCGCTTCTTGTTGTACCTCACCGCCGCCACGCCGCTGCCAAGTCGCCAGAGTCTGTAAATCTGTGTTCTCTTCCTTCTTCTTCGGGTTAAGGCTCGCCTTCGTGCACGATGGTGGCACCTGTGATCGACTCAGCACCAAAGCAAAACACGAGGCCAGCCACTAGCCGCACCCCACCACCACAGCACAACACCGTGAAAAAGGCGAGCGCGCTACGCCGCCGACACCGTGGCCACCGAGGACGTTACCTCATACCTCAGCGCCCTCCGCGTCGGCGCGGAACCATTGCTACTCCTGGTTCGAGGCTAGCTCCGAACACGATGTGGTTCTCGCTCTCCGCGGAAAGAGCGGTCAGAGTCATCACCTAAATGTGTTTCTTGCACCATTATCTATAGTCACAGGGGTTCCGAGCGTCACCGGACCCTGCGGAGGATGCGCAGTGCTGCGGTTAGGCAGCTGGGTCAAGTATGTCTGTAGATACTTTTCTTATTCTCTTACCCCTGGTTCCCTCTCACCCAAGTCATGTTTACTGGGGCGGAGTTTGGAAAAATAAAAAGTTTTAATAAAATAAATAAATTTTGTCGTAAGCTGAAAGCATGTGTTTGTTTGTTTGTTTGTTCGTTTTTGTTTGTTTGTTTGTGTGTGCGTGTGCGTGCGTGTGTGTGCACGTGCGTGCGTGCGTGCGTCCGTGCGTGCGTCGTAGTTCCTTTATGTTATTTTTCTCTTCACATCCCGGAGACCCCTGTTCTTCGTTCCTTTTCTCCCTGTATCCTTCTTTCCATCCTGAACGTTCCCCACGGAGCCCCCAAGACGCCCCCACCACTAGCCTTGACAGCGCATGCAACGATGTGTATGTGTCGAGTGACACGCTGCAGGCCGACCGCCTGGTGTGCAGCCAGCGTGCTAGATCATTTTACCTGTTCTCTGGCCTCCTCTTCTTACCTCATCTTGGTCTAGCAAGGCAGCAACCCTATATACTGCGGGAGAGGATGAGACTCTTAATCAGTCTAGACCAAGTCTATACTTTGCAAAGAGTTTTATAGAAATTTATAAATTCTAGCATATAGGTTTAATATATTTATAAATTGTATAACGCGAGATCATGAAAAGGCACGCTGCAAGATCAAAGCAAACAAACATTTCGTCTTCAAGAAGAGAGCCAGAGCTAGCCCCGTTGAGAGTGACGAAGAGCTACAGACAGAAACAGCAGTGAGTGATGCTCCCTCCCTCTGAGGAACCTGAGACCCAAGCATGTAAGGATAATCATATTGACTTGCGGTTGTCCGAAGACCTAGGTGTTTCGGCTTCGACTGACTCGGAACGAAGCACAGCCAGCGACGAACATGAAGACCTCATTCAAGTGCAGTGGCGTCTAGCGAAGGGGGCGGGGGGGGGGGGGGGGGCGGACCGCCCCGGGTGCAGGGCTCAGGGGGTGCCGCGGCGGGCCACGAGAGCGGGGGGGGGGGGGGGTGCGCGGCAGGCTACCGCCCCCGGGTGCCGCTGACCCTCGTGACGCCACTGTTCAAGTGGCAAATGGTTGCGGCTTGAGTGCATCTCTCGGTGACTTCCCTTCTGCAACATGTGTCGAAGAAAGCAAAGGCGCCGACGACCTTCAGCCCCAGAGACTTGTGAAAGGAAGTGAACTGTGTTCCTTTCCTGGACACTCAAGCACTTCTGAAGCCAACGAACGTGTGCTGATGAGGCGAGACACAAACGAGGTGGGTGATGCAGCCTCCGCATGCTGCGACTCACGCACCTCAGGTGCCATCACTGTTAATCCTCTCGATATAGGACTTTTTGTCTCGAAAAGTGTGCATGAAACAGTTTTGAAGGAGAAGCTGATGCGAAATCCCTGGACTCCTTCGGTAACTACAACTATCCAGCCACAACAAAACGAAACCTCAGGTTCAAACCTCACTGTGGCTAGCTACCCGTGGCTCACTTATTCAGAGCACTTAGAAGGAACACTATGCAAGTATTGTGTATAGTGTTTGCTATATCGCATGCAATGTGCATGGCAAAGGGGAACACCAACGCTTGGTTCAAAGGTAAATTACAAGAACGCTATGGAGGCCTTCAAAAGCCATTATAGGCCGATCATATGCTTGTTTTAAAACAGTAAATACAAAAACGGCCATTCAAGATGGCCACCGTGTTGACCAGCTGCCAGTTTTGCTACGTTTAAAGGAGAAGTGCATGAAAGCTTTCTTGGATTTGTTCTGATTGAATCGCATACAGGCAATAGATACAGGTTGTATATTTTCGATACCGCGATGTCTCTGTTGACAAGCAACGGCATCTCGATTGACTGCAGGGCCAGGCGTATGACAACGCGAGTAACATGTCGGCGAAGTACAAAGGACTGCAAGCGCATGTCAAACACCTCAACATGTTGACCGTTTACGTCCCGTGCGCAGGCCATTCACTAAACTTAGTTGGCGCGTGTAGCGTCGACAGTTGCCTTGAGGCCATCAAATTTTTTAGTGTAACTCAGAAACTGTATGCGTTCTTTGTTGCCTCCCCTAAGAGGTGGAAATATCTTCTAGACAGCATGAGTGAAACTGGTGAACACCTTGTTCTAAAAGCCTCTCTGAAACCAGGTGGTCAAGACATGCCGAATCATGTAAGGACCATTCGTAAAAATTTCAAGGCGGTTCAGTGTTGCCTTGAATCTATCTCAAAGAACGGAGAAGAAAACGGTGACACCCGGAATGAAGCGCGCTCTCTTTTTAAGAAAATGACAAAGCTCGAGACCGCGTTTATGACCATTTTCTGGAGTGAAATCTTGGAGCGTTTTGACAAAACCAGTGCAGCACTCCAGAAGCCTGGCTTAGATATTTCGACTGCTGTCGATCTTCTGAGCTCTCTGGAAGGGTTTGTTAATTTGTTGCGACCTCTCTTTGATACCTTTGAGGCGAGAGCACGCATGTTGAGTACCATTCAGTGTTATCAGGATGAGGGCAAACGTATCGTTTCGAGAAGGTACCCGGACGGAAAAAGCGATTGTGCGCTACAAGGTAGGGAAAAGTTTCTTATAGAGACCTACAATGTCGTACTTGACAGTCTGGGCTCTGCTTTGCGGGTGCGAAAGGTTGCCTACGCCGAACTCTGCGAGAAGTTCGGGTTTTTAAAATTGCTGACAGAAGTTGGGAGCGAGATGTCTCTGGCACAGCAGGCCGAGAAGTTGGTGAAAACCTACAAAAATGATTTAGAGCCAGCATTTTCAGCCGAGGTAATTCAGTTTTCAAACTTTCTGCAAAGTTCTGCATGCCAGGACACGAGTGCCCTAGGATTAATGCAATTGCTGCACGAAAGAAAACTTATTCATGTGTTTCCAAACCTTTCGATTGCATTGCGAATATACCTAAGCATACCCGTGGCAAATTGTGAAAGCGAGCGATCGTTTTCTAAGTTGTCACTGATAAAGAATCGCCTTCGTTCTAACATTCTGGATGGGAAGCTGAACTCGCTCGCTATCATGTCAATTGAGAGTGACCTTCTCCACGATTTATCTTTTGAACAAACTATATCAGATTTCGCCAAAGCGAAGGCGCGAAAGATGCCATTTTAGAGGAAGGAATTAGTAGTGCTATATACTTATATGTTCGCGCCATCTGTCCTAACTTCCACGTTGTCGAGAAAGCGCTTAGCTGCCAATAAGAAAAGTCGAAGTTGGCTCTTTGTCTCGTGTTTGTTATTCTTACGATATCCTTTCAGGTTAAGAATGTAAACCTCAGCATTGTCTCATTTGCTTTTTTGCTAATTTAAACGTGCTGATGATTGGCTTTTTTTTGTCCAACTCATTACAAAGGGTGCCCGTGAGAAGCATATAGCGTTTGTTTGGTGTCGTATTTGTCAATTATTTCCAATGTTTGCATTTTGGTACATTGTTTTGTAACTTAGTGTTGGTAATTTCCATTTGTACTGTAGCGTCCACTTTATCGTTCGTGTTGCCTTATATATTGTATAGTATTGATTATATGTATTCATTGTGTATTCGTTGTGTAACATATGTACACATTCTTGCTCTGCTGCTCTGTGATGTTTGTGTTAGATTTTAATAAACAATTTTTCGAATACAGTCTTGTCTACTTATGGGATTAGGGGTCTAAACATTTCCGGAAAACAAAATACGTATAAAATGGACGTTCGAAGTAAATGTAGCCGTTGGTGCCTACAAGCAAACGTTTGATGCGTTTCTCGCTTTCCTTAGAATCATGATATATTGGGGGGGGGGGGGGGGGGGCAAAGTGCTCATTAGCCCAGGGCCCCTATATTTCTTTATCCGGCCCTGCCGAGCAGGTGCACCACACGCACACATACACACTGTTAGTAGCACGTTTATCGAAAACCACGAACGCGCAACCCGTAACACGCCGCCGTTGAGAAATCGTGTGCACTGGTCAGGCCTCATTCACACAGCCGACTTCTCGACCCGTCCTGGCGCAAGGCGCGTCGGCGCCGTGCTGAAATCTGGACGGTGCGGGGACGGTGGAGTGTTCGAACCAATGACGACGGAGCTTCCGGCGGTGGTTACGTGAATAGATGGATGCTGGCAGCTGCGCTATCCATATTGGGTGGTAGCTTCTGCCACCCATAGAGTTATTATAATGTACGCTAGAGGTTCAACTGGCGCTAGTGTGCTGACGCAAATTGAAGCAGACAGCAACCAGTCGAAAATTGACTTCCGGTAATGCATTTCTATGGGACAAAGTGAATGCATCTTCTCCCTGCGCTCGTTTCGTAAGAGCAAATATCCCGGATAATTGGTACGTACTAAGTAGCTTGGAACATTTCCCAGTCAGGCCGACGAAATAATTGGTCAGCTATGGCGTTTTTCTTTCCAATTCGTCGCATTAAAAACGGTGCTAAAACGGCTTCGTGCGTGTATTTATGTGCACTGTCGGACACTGTTAGCGCCAACACGACGTGAGAGTGTGTGTGCGTAAGCGTTGTAAAGTAGATGAGGGGGGGGCGCTTTTCAGCATGAGGGACGTGCCAAACGAACGAAGAACATCTGGAAATTAAGGAGACGGCAAGAACTACGCAGTAACACTGGATCAGTAACTACCCGTGCGTGTACGATCAAAATAAATTGAAGGCCACGTAATCTATTCCGATTTTAAATAAGTAAGTACCACTTTATTCTTTCTGCTCTGTGCGAAGATGTTTGTTCTACGCTCAAGATATTACCCGCACGCTCGAAATCTTTGAGAACAACTGCCCAATAAAAGCTGCCAGGCAGAGAAAACAGTACAAAGAGACACCTTTCATAGCCCACGTACTTTATTCTCTACGTTTTGAATGTTTTTATCCGCTCATGCAGGATGGGGTCATTTTCAGATAGTGACAGGACTGGCATATTATCAATATATAAGCGTCACCAGAATGCTGGTCGAGCCTTGAACACACTCTATATTCCTTTCGATTGTAATTTTGCTTTGAATCGTCGCTTGTTTTTACACACCTGCTGTGGAACACACGTTTGGGACTGAAATGTAACGAAGTTAAACATCGCTCACTGATGAAGTAAAATGCGCTAACTAAAGCAATTACACTGTTACAATGTTAAGTAAGGTACATGCTATTCGGTACGACCGAAATAACCAAAGTGTTCCGTGTTATTTCCCGGCGAAGAGACAAAATGCACGCGCGTTCTCCCATAGGAATGCACAGGAGCACCGCAAAAGTAGACTGGTTGCTGTCTGCTTCAATTTGCGTCACGGAAGTCGCATAGACACTAGCGCCAGTTAAACCTCTAGCGTACATTATAATAACTCTATGGTGCCACCAAGCCTGGGAACCTTTCTGCACCTTTCAAATTCTGCATCAAACTTTTGTATCCCGTAAGACCACTGATCTCTTTTAAGACCATAGCCCACGACCGGCTTTATACACGAACTCACCTCTGTTACGTCACGGCGTGGTGGTGGCGCGTCGGGAGCACTTCCGGTCTGGGGCTGTGGGCAGACGTCCCCATGAGGAACTAGAAACAAACCGGCCTTCTTGTCAAAAGCCGCGACTGGGACTGTACCAAAAGAGTCGAGAAAGGTTTGAAGGTCAGTTTCCAAGTACTCGGTTCGTCCGAGAATATGGATATGTGCCGTGAAAAGGGAAAACCAGACGCCGTCGGACCACGATTGCTTGGGCGGGAAGCACTTTGGGTTGAATTCACGAATACTTGTGGTCGACGCATTTATTTCTTTTGTTCCAACATGAACGCCGGAAAACCGTCAAGTTGTACGGACCACCTGCGAACCACGTTCAGTGCGTCCTCAAGTTCGAACGCCCGCCTGATCGTTCGAACTTGCCCGTTAGTTGCAGGATGGTATGGTGCACTAATGTGATGCCTGATGCCGGTTTTTTTTTCAAAAACTTGTTTATTTTATTTGAAGCAAGATTTGGCGCGTTATCAGAGAAAAGTATTTTCGGTAGGGCGAAAGTAAGAAAAAGAGAGCGTAGAACGTCAATGACGCGTTTGGACGTCGTGGCAGGCATCGTGTAAACTTCCAACCACTTAGAGTACGCATCGACCATGACTCCGCAGATGCGGATACGTTTCGCCACCCACCGACTGAATAGTGGATCGTTTTCAGTTACTGTTCTTGATGGCGTTAGACTCAAGGAGGACTTCGAGTCCTTCCGGAAAGTTAGCCTCAGGTGCCAGGACTTTTGTCGAAAGCGGTAAGTCTTCGAAACGTCAACAACATCGGTAGCCACGTGCTGTGCTTGACACTGGACGCTTATGGTTCGCTGAGAAGAAACTTGCTTGTTCGTCTGCCCCGAGTCGTCCGATATCAGGTCATCACCGCAACACCATCTCCCGACAAACCATGGTCTTCATTGTCCGCATGTCCATAGTTAGCAATCACGTGAACTTATAAATTCCCCAACGCTCATAACTTGCGGTCGCTACCAATATCAGGTCATCACCCGCAACACCATCTCCCGAGAAAACAGGTCCTCATTGTCCTCATGTCCATAGTTAGCAATCACGTGAAATTATAAATTCCCGAACGCTCATAACTTGCCGTCGCTAAACGCCGTTCATTCATAGCGTCTTCATTGCAAAATAAATGTCTTCCTATTTATTCTGATGGTTTTCATCATATTCTTCTTAAACTGTACTTAGAACGTTATGTGTGTCGGTACTTAAGAAAATATTGCAACGGTGTTAGTTTTCTGGGAACTATAATGACAACAACCTTTACAACATCTTCCGGATCCCGTGAAACACAATATTTTGTGATGTTATTTTCAGACGTCATTAAAATGGTGAGATAAGTACCGTAAATCGCGAAGCAGTTTACTTGACATACACTTACACTGGTGTCTTGGAAGATTGAGTCTACTGAGCGTGCATTCCAGCAGAAGTTTTCATTGATAGAATATTGACACGTCAATCAACATTTGATTCCTTTCTTGGTAAGATTTATTGCGAAAGCCCGGGACAACCACTGAACCGCATATCCCTATATCAGAGAACAATTTATACCCAGCCTGACATTCTCGCATACATCCGTTTGCTGGGCCACGCTACTTGAGCCAGCTGGAGCACAGCTGGCGGCGGCGCGAGCAAGGCCACAGGGGAACGTGATGGTGCTCGAGCCATCACACCGTGAACCAATGTTTCCGCCACCCACTTTTACACCCCACGGGTGCGTGTCGCCATCTATAGGGGATATGTAGAAATAAGCGCCATATGGTGAGCTTGTCGCGAACTTCGCACTTCCGCCATGTTGGGGGTTGCGGATAGCTTGCTCCACGGCTCCAAGCTTCCGTGCGAACGACGCGTTTTGCTCGGGCTTCTATTCCTCCTCAATTATGCCTCGGTACTGCTGTGTGCCGCGATGCACGCAGAGTGGCTACAAAGATGTCAATGGGAATAAGGTGAGTTTCATTCATCTGTTTTTTCTTTCCGCAGTCAACTGTGGTAGCCCGGCCGAATGCGCGTGTAGATTTCCGTTCGATCAGAATCTGCTCTCTCAAACCGGACGTATTTTTATACAGCGGACAGCGAAGTAAAGATAGCGTAACAGATATACTCAGTGTTATTTGAAGCGTGTGGCATCTTTCGTTCGCGTCGCCCCCCCCCCCCACCACAAGCGGAGTGGATTTCCCGAGTATGAGCGTCCCTGGCACACTCGCATCAGCTCATCGAACGACGTTTCTTCGATACGCGATGTTTCATTGACAGACCGTTTCATCGGCAGTTCGTTACACCGACAGGTTGAATTAGCTTTTTCTGTATTGAGCCGCCTCAGACTGTTGCCCCGAAGCGGCGTGAACGGGATACACGCGCGATGAAACGTTTCTGCAGCGTGTGGTCAGCGTAGTGAATATCGACGAAACGCGTCGATGAAAAGTTGTCGAGGAAACGTACGCCGATGAAACGCGTGTTGGCGAGACGATGCGGACCCGCAATATATACACATGGGTGTGCACAGAGGTCAGTGGTGCACATGATTCAGCAGCTGCAACACATGGGTAGCTCGCCCAGTCGCGTTGAAACGTGAGCTTTCTTTCGGCGCGCACTCGGAGGTTTACCAAGAAGGCAAAAACCCGATGTGCTGAAAGTCCCCCTTATCGTGTTTCCTTAGCCTGTTACTTACATTAGGTGCGAGCAAATGTAAAAAAAATGGATTGAGCAAATATGCTAGGCTAATCTGAATTTGAGCAACAAGCATTGTTTGACTTTTATGTTTTATTTTGGCTCTTCTAGGTATCATTTCACTGCGTTCCAGAGAAGGAAGATCTGCGCAAGCTGTGGCTGATTTCGATCAAACGCGACCCACCTTTTAACGTGAGAACGGCAAGGGTATGTTCCAAACATTTTGGACCCGATGACTTCTTGCAGAACATCGCTAGTGGGAGGAGGCTACTCCGTGACAATGCCGTTCCTTCAGTGTTCGCATTCAAGAAACCGATGAGACGACGAAAGCCACCAAAGACCCGACCCTCTGCAGTGGTTCCACCTTGTTCACAAACACCGGCTGCTGTCTTTCAACAGCAGGCAGCATCTAGTGCAGGCCAGCAAAACCCCGTGGAGGGTCCATCAAACGGCGCTAGTGCCCAAAACCTGGGTGAAGGTGAGGGCAGTGAAGAGGAACATGCACTTGACCGGCACGACTCTGACCAAGACATCATCAGGCTGCAGACCCCGGCTCCCCCACAGCTCAAGAAACAGAAATTGATGAACTGCAGCAAGAGCTGAAAAAAGCGAAGGCGAGGATCTTGTGCCTTGAAAGAGAAGTTGCACTGTTAAAGGAAAAGTGCAGCAAGAACGAGAGTTCTACAAACAGGTTTTGTGTAGAAAAATTCAAAGACTCCGATGAAGACTTCCTTTTCTACACAGGCTTGCCATGTTACGGCCTTTTTCATATCCTCCTGAGCTACCTGGGACCAGCCTCCTGTGACATGAATGTCGAAGAGGAAGGAGAGAGCGAACAGGGAGCCACTCGGGGCCGTCCTTCCTCACTTAGCACCGAGAACCAGCTGTTTCTGGTGCTGGTGCGCCTTCGACTGGGGCTGTTTCAGCAGGACCTAGCGCACCGTTTCAATGTGCACCAGAGCACTGTGAGCAGGCTGTTCACAGCCTGGATCAATTTCATGTTCCTCCGTCTCTCTGAACTATCAAGTTGGCCGTCCAGATCGGTCATCGACAGGACCATGCCCGAAGGCTTCAAGGAGAAGTACCCGAAGACACGGGTGATCATAGATGCTACGGAACTGAAGTGCGAGGTACCCAGTTCATTCGTGCTGCAGTCCGAAACATTTTCTCCGTATAAGTCGGCCAACACGTTCAAAGGCCTGGTTGGCATCGCACCGGATGGCGCTGTAACATTTGTGTCACCATTAGCCACAGGTTGCATTTCCGACAAAGAACTTGTTAGGAAAAGTGGTTTCCTCTTGTTGCCTTTCGAGGATGGTGATGTAGTAATGGCGGACAAGGGCTTCACCATCGCAGACTTGCTGGAGCCGCTGAATGTTCACCTGAACATTCCGCCATTTCTAAGGAACGGACAGTTCAGCGAGGCCGAGATTTTAGAGACAGAGGCTATTGCATCACTGCGTATTCATGTGGAGAGGAGGATCCAGAGGATTAAGAGCTTCCATATATTTGACAGACGCATTCCGCTTACGATCGCACCAGTCATTAACCAGTTGTGGACTGTGTGTGGCTTCTAACAAACTTCCAAACGCCCTTGATCAAAGAGCACTAACTTTTCAGTTATTTTAAAACCTGAAACCGAGGAATTTCAAAGCAAGAGTACAGGCGATCTGGCTTAAAGGACGACGTACAGTTGGCGCTTTCCACTTTTTCAGACATTCTCCTTTCCCAGATCCTCTCCACCTTGCATCTTTCCGCAAAACGGCTCCCTCGCAGTTTAGGAGAGGAGATCGCCAAGAGGATTATCTTCCCTGCAGAATACCGAGGTTGTACGTCGGTCTTTAAAGGCCGACGTACAGTTCGCGCTTTCCACTTTTTCGGGCTTCCTCCTCTCGCATATCCTCTCCACCTTTCACCTTTCCGAAACACGGCTCCCCTTGCAGTTTAGGAGAGGGAGTCGCTAAGAGGATTATCTTCCCTGCAGAAGACAGAAGTCGGACATCGGTCTTTAAGAGTGACTTACTTGCCTTTTGTTTTGAGGTGACAGTGGTACGTCCATATTCTAAGGATGCATGTGTCTTGCTTTTCTTTTTTTCGGTCTCAGGTTTTAAAATGTTATCATGATATTTTGGTGCTTATCCAATTCCAGAACCACACAAAGATAATTTTAAATAACAGAAATATTTTAGAGTATTTTATACAGAATAAAACCGATATGTGGTTGTAAACTTTCTCAATCAGCACAGGCGTACTGGTCCTACTCTGACCCAAGTATATGCAAAACGGAATGCCAGTGCTCTAGAAGCTTTGTCGCTGTGAAATTGTAAAAATGAATGTAGTCCATTTCTGTCAATCTCTCCTTTGCGAAGCTCGGTGTCACAGTTGATACCCATGTGATGACAGTCGAGTAAGGCTCTTGGATTGGACACAAGCATTGTGTGAGCACTCGACTTCGGTTCGTAACAATCAATGCATCAGCCAACACTTGGGTAGTGGCTGATGTCTAGGGTTCTGAGTTTTCGGAGTTTATTTTTGCTCAAAATCTGAAGATGTTTCTCGGAGTTAACACAAATTCTGAGTTTTTCGGAGCTATCTTTTATGTGACACGAAATTCGGAGTCTTTCGGGCTTTTTGGTGAAGCGAACGAAAGGTAGAAAACAACAATTTGCGAAGTTAATAAATCAGGCTTTTTATGGGCGAGACGTGTTTAATTGATGTTGTGGACAGGCTACCTCGTTCTTTTGATGAAGGCGAAAAGACAATCTTTTGTGACACTTAGGGACAAAAGCTGAAACATAAGCTAAGTAATAAGTAATAAACTGTCTGCTGTAGTAGCTCCAGTTCAAGTGCCATACACTAACAGAAGATGAATTGTATCGCATTTGCAGCACCTCTAGACACCTTTTGCAATGCACAGCTGGCAAATCACCAAACATAATTTACGGGAGCCAGCATCCCTGTCGAGTCCGACTACTGAACCGCCGGTGGCTGCTATCACTCTGCTATAGCTGAAGAGTTTTTTTCCACTTGTTACTTTCCCTTTTAGTCATAAATGTTCTGCCGATTCCTGTGTAGCCCTCTGCCAGTTCATAGCTTTTCTAATTGATGCTCCGATCCCACCACCTTTATTGCAATAAATGACAATGATTTTGTATTATTGTTACTATACTGTACATGTGATTTCTGCTTTGATGACTATAAGTAACACACACAACAAGAATATTCGAGCAGGTTCAAAAAGCCGGTACTGTTTACTGCATTATTAAAAAAGAGACAGTAATGGGGGTTTCACAGTGCAAACTAAGACAAACACAAAAGACAAGCAAGTCTGTACTTCAACCAGCAGTTTGAAAAGCTTTTTCATACCATCACAGTTATGATGAATGTCAGAGGTGTTTAATATGAACACTGCATAGTGGAATTGCATGGCTCTATGTTAATGCTAAATTTTTCTGTCAAGGTTTGGAAGTGGGAAATTAGCCCACCTTAAGGAGTGGCTAATGTGTTTGTTGTAGATGAGCAATTTAACCAGTGCAGTACAACTGCTAGCTGCAATCTTTGAAGAATATCATGCAGATAGTGATTAAACAAACAAATGGTATAATGCACACCTAGATCAAAACAAGCAGGGGTGTGGAGGAAACCATGATCTAAATGTATGCTCAAGACCTAGATGCATGCTGAGATGTGCCAATGTGCAACTTGGAGAAATGAAGAGCTTTCAAGAAAAGCAAGAGTTGTATACAGATCTACATCCAACTATTATTTCTAAAAGGTGCAATCGAAGGTTGCGTGAAAACACTGAAACTAAAACAAGCAATTGAATGGCAGTTGCACCTCCAAGCTTGTGGTGCTACAAGACAGTTTGTCATTGAAACAGGTCCTCAAACACTGCTCAGTAGAAAAAAAAACCCTGGCAATAACATTAGACTTGCTGCAACTAGAACTACAAAGGATACTTCACACTGAGAGGCTGGTAAGATAAGGCACAGCATGCTGAAAGTAAAACAAATCAAGTTTCTTCTTCATCTCTTCCCACCGTGACTCACAGAAATCCACACGGGCTACAATAATCCAGCCTGCTGCATAGACAACAAAATGTGTCCAGTTGAGTCCAGCGCAGTACATTTGACCCATGACCTGGCAGTAAAAGCCGCTTGTGAATTTCAAGTATGGCTTCTTGTCAACCACCTCAATGAAAAAGTCAGGATCTTCCACCACCTGTCCTAACGGTGTCAAACGTTCGCCATATGGGCACTTCACTTCTATGAGACCAAAAGGAGGGTCTTCACTGGCGTCGTAAACAACACGATCAGGCGAAGCACCCAGCCAGGGTGAATTAGGACGCACCATGATTCCGCAGTTGTAGATGACAACGTCATGTCCCAGCTTCTTCACCACCTCCACATATCGGTGAACAGCATCACCTTCTTTGCTGGTTCCATACCTAACCGAAGCGGAGGTGAATGGCTTAGGCCTAAAGATGTTCCGCAGGCCAGCATACGTCCAAGGATGCACCCGTTTTAGGACGAGGGAGAACTTGGATGCGGTCAACCTGTTCAGCCGTGCCTCCCTCCAAAGGGGACTGTTTGCTTGCTGCCGCGTGTCCCTTTCCAAGTTCCTGGCACCCTCAGCTGTCAGCATGAGATCCTGGGAGTAACAATAATCACCACATTAGTGGACCAGTCGCACCAGCTGGAAACACACAAATGGTGCATCGCTAACATGAAAGAAAGAACTTCAAAGGAAAAGCAAACTGATTTGATGTAAAATCCCCTAGGCTTCTTAGATTTTGTTTTCCTCTCCCACTTGGTAAAAGTTAACATCATTATTCCCCTTGCCCACTGTGGCAGGCACTTGAACACAAGCTGTGGGACACACTTTTCTGCCCTGCGTACACCTTTCCTTCTCGGTAAGGTGTGCATGCGGGGTGGAAGGTCATGCCTTCCTGCCTCCTTCTGAAACTTTCAGCACGTGCTCACCGGTTTTGCAGCCTGCACAATGAAATAGAGGTGACCTACACTCTTAGAGGCACTAAAGGAGTTAAATGATTGAAGTTTTCTGAAGTATGTCCCACTCCTCACAGCTTTGACTATCTTATTAGAAACCACGGAGGCAGCGAACAGTGCAATATTTGTATCTTTTTAAGTTAATACTGGTGCAACCGACACAGAATTCAAGCTTCTCATATTGTAGTTGTTACACATTGAGACTAAGAGCGAGTTAGTTTCACTGCACTGGCATCCACGCATGCACACTCGCAGCGAGTTCATTTCAGCTGGCACTCCACGAGTGGCTGCACTTGCTTGCACCGAGAAATCAGGAATGCACCAGATTGCAGTCCTGTCTTGCATTGATCAGCTTGCTTGTTTCGTCTCATAGCAATGGAGGAAACCGAAACTGATCAGCATGACATATTGGGATAAATATGTTGAGCAAACAAGCCCTAGCCAGAGCACTACCTATGTCTACATCCTGTGACAGCAAATACGAAGTGCGTCGCTAGCGGGAATGCTCGATTTTCGATTCCAGGTGTAGAGCCACAAACCAGATACATTTGTGATTGCAGATCGACATTTGTACATGTTTCATAAGGCTTATAGCATAAATGAATAAAAAATTAGTATCCCCACATTTTAAGCACTGACAATCATTACTTCTTGCAGCTCTTCCGTAGCCAGACCGAGACAGAAAATTACACAGTCAGTGCAAATCTCAATGACAGCGAAGTTGTTTACAACATATTTCATCACAAGTGGAAACAATTTGCACTGCACTGCCACATTCCTGCCTGTCCTGTCGCCCTGGGGTGTGGTGGGACTAGACATGTTAATTACCTTAAACACTATACGGCACAGTAGACTTGGCAAGCTTGTTTGGAACCGGTTTCCTGTGCGGCACTATGTGAGTGTGATGCATTCTGCAACAAAACTAGCACGGTGCCAGTGTGTGTCAAATAATTTTAACGTGACAGCGTTAACGAGCTCGTGTTGCAGAAAAGCCGGCGTCGGTGACGTGACACGAAAATTCCATAAGGCAGTGCGCGACATCACACAGGAGAGCGAGAGAAAGAGGGCAGCACAGCGCCACAGCTTTACGCCAGTCCTCTGCCGCTCGCCAAGGTCTTCACCGTCGGCTCTTGCAACCGGTTCTATACGGACGATTCCCAGAATACATTTTGGCGCAGGTGGAGGGCTTGCACGGCTTGGGAACGAGGAGTGTTGTGTCATGAGAACTAGGTCGTTGTTTGACTGAAGAGCATGCGAAGGGAGAAGGCGATGCGAACGGGGCCCGATAACGCAGTCGCGTTTCACTCTTAAAGCGAAGCTTAAGCGTCCTCCAAGTTTTTTGCTATCAGTTTCAAGACCATGCACTTTGGCCTCCCTTCAACCAACTTACTTTGTGGTACAGTGCTTTTGCTAAGGGGGACCACATAAGTTTTCATAATAAAGTTGCAGTCATTAGGAATGTTTTATGGTTTTAGGAACATAACATAATAAACGAATTAGGTGTATCTATGTCACTCCTTTATAAATATTGCAAAATTATGTGGTTTGAGGAGTCATGGGGGCTCTACGTAGTTAAAAGATTTTCAGCCGTTAGCATTTTATCGGCTTATCACCTGCAGTCCAGGTTGCAATACCTTCTTATGATAATATTTTGCTTGACAACAAGAGCCCCACAATCTTTGGAACCCTTCCTCTGACCATTCCTACTGCACCCAGAGCAAGAGATTATGAATAGCAGCAAGGAGATAAGCACACGATCGCTGACACCTGTTAGTGAACACTGTAGAGCGCAGATGCCACTTACTTCTAGAAATTCCACGTCGTCGTCTGGGCCTGGGCTCCACTGGTCCACCCCGCCAAACAGGCAGAGAGGTGTAGGTGCAGCCAAGCGCCCACGCTCGCAGCTCTTCAGGGAGACCAGAGTCTTGTAGCTGCTCGGATGCAGGGCCAGTTGCACCTCCATGGCCGATCCACGTGGTGCCCGACCAAACTGTGTGTCCACGTAGGTGCAGGTGGTGGCCTCCAACAAGCTCTCCACAAAGCTTTTGGAGATGTTGAACTCTTGAAGGGACCGTCCAAGCTTTGCAGTTGCCTCTCGTTGCTCGCTCTCGGTCCGAGCCCTTTTCCGTGTGTCGTAAAGACGGCAGGGAAGGGGATTGTCAGGTCGACCGTCTGCGACCATTCGCCAGTTCAAGTCCATCACCAGTTCCGGTGCCATGGCTTGTCGTGGACGTCTCCACTGCTGTGGCAGCTCAGTTGGAGCGAGCTGCTCCGGGGCTTCTCTGTAGCCTCCGTTTTGGAGAAGAACCACATTCTCCAAGACGGCCATTAGGTGGTTACAATAACCTGCACTGCCTGCAGGGCAAGTGCAGCGGCCATTTTTCAGGCGTGGCTCGGCGGTGAGTTGCAGAGTCACCTCGTACGGCTCCGACGTCTTCTTCCTGCTCCGGAAACAGACACACCTGACCAAGAATGTTGGTACAGATGTGCTGTAGAAATATAACAAAACGGGGCTGAGGATATCACACAAAAAGAAATACCATCCAAACTATGAGCCATTCAAGGAGTTCATTCTGTTTTTTTGTTTTGGTTGTGTTTACATGCAAAACCTGCAATCTTGAACTGACAACATACAAATATAAAAGCCAATTTTTACGAAACAAAATCATAGTTCCCTGGTTTTAAAGAGCCCAAACGTAGAGAGCGTTTGTAAGCATGTGTGAAGTCAACTGTTATGACAATGAGGGAGTATATTTTAGTAGCCTACAATGATCAGCAGACTGTGTGCTTTCCCCTTCATAACGACAGCGCGAACGAGAGGAAATATCTGCAGCACCTTACAGCTTGTCCTTTTCACTTCCTTCACGATCAAAGAAACACCAGAGAAGCACTCACAGCCTCACAACCGCAAAAGTACATATTCATTTAATGCTGCCAACACCAAGCCGAGGAGCATGCAAAGGTCACTATGCCATTCGTGTATGACTCTCTGCTCCTCGCTCGGTTGAATGCGGCCTGGAAAGGGCATGCAAGCAAGCGCGGAAGGTCAGCGCTTGCACAACCCGAATTTCTTTAGAGAGCTTACGTTCATGCCTCTCCCAAACTCCACACACAGCTCCCGTGGGGGTGGAGGTTGCGGAGTTTGTCAACGTTACACTGCCGTATCAGGGTAGGATTCAGTTCAAGTACTCACTCTGTAAGTCGCTTCGTTCGTAGCGATGGCAGGCTCACATACGACTCCGTCTTAAAATTGTAGCTGCGATTCTTGTGCCTCTCCGACGTCGTCTTCGACTCGTAGTAGGAGTCTACGAAGCCATCAGGGAGCTCTGGCAACTCGGAAAGGTCGCGAGACCAGTCCGACGCCATCGAAACAATGAATAACTACAAATACGAAGCTAAAATTTAGGTGAGATCAACGCAACTCAACCGGTCATGCAACAGTACGCAGGGCTAGCAAGATGATCGCAACCCCCAACATGGCGGCGCGTCTCCCGGAGCACGATGATGATGATAGCTATCGAAACTTTTGCATAAGGCGTATTGACACGGTACACATACAACGCGAAGCCTGAAGTTTTTTCATAACCTCGACAGTATCAACATTAAAGCTTCAAATGGTAAGCTATGGCTAAAATCTGCTTTCAACATTCAGCTTGTTCAAGAAAGATGGAGAGTATGTTTGCTAAGCGATGTCAGTCCATAGTTTGTCGGGGGTAATTGGTACACTCCACTCTTCACTTCGCCGTGTGTTATAGACACTGGTATTTTTATTTAAGTTTGCTATTTGCAGAAAACAACTATGTTTAATATTTTGTGCTGTTTTATAAGATACTAGAAGGCAGTATTGATGTAGGAGTGTTATTCTGACAACATTAAAACGGGCAAAAAGAGCATCTGTATGGTAAAAATAGGACACATTTACAACCACTCTTAGAGATATTTTTGCAGAGTTAGAAGTTTGGTTTATATTTTGAATGGTAGTGGTACCCCATACCAGGTAACAATATTGAAAATATGACTGCACGAGGCCGTGAAAAATTATTAACTTAACAGTATGAGGTGAAAACTGTACGGTACCGGGATAGTGTACCAGCCGCTTTTCTGGCTTTTTTGCGTATTAGTATTCTATGTGCTCATTCCATGATAAATTATCCTGAAAAGATTACAACTTCAAAATCTTGAATGACTTTACTATCTCGATTGCCTCCCCGGCTATGGTGATATTTGGGTTAGAAAAAACAGTCACGTTTTTGGCTCGAAACAGCATGCATTTAGTTTTGTTTATGTTAATACGTAATCTATTTATTTCATGCCCAGCTATGTGAGCTGCGAGAGCATTTGATTCGCCTCCGAATCAAATGCTCTCGCGACTTCCCAGCTATCGAATATCGATATCTCTAACTCGGACATTCAAGTGTTTGGGCGCTTCTCTGACCGATATTGAACATTTTATTATCCTATTGTATTTGCTGCGACTTTATGCGAGGTATTTTTGTATTTACACCCTTTAGTTGTTAGCGAGGTGAGCTGAATACCTCGCCATGAGAAATCGCAGAACATCAACCACTAACTCTGCTACTCCCACTTCGCTAATTACAGAATCTTAGGCATATAGCTTGACGGACCCCCGTAGAATATTGTACTACCACCGTCATGTCGAAAAACACAGTGTGTAATGATTTTTCGCGGCATAATAATGAAGGCAATGAGACGTTCACTTGAGCCCACGAAATAAACAGATGATGATAATGATGATGATGATGCCGTTGCGGACGATGATGATGTTGATGATGATTAGTCATTGTTCTGCTTTTTCGCTATCGGTGTCTGAAATTGAATTAGATCAGTATGGATACTACACAATACATGGCTTGCGTTCAGATCGCATCTGCTGCCGCTATGATGGTCTTGCTGTAGGGGAGAGTGAGGAGGAATGGGACGGTGGAGGCAGTGGGACAGCCAACCTATATTTCTTCAGTGGATGGTTCCAAAAGCTGATGAACTGCCAGACTGATGACGCCGTGGTAGCGGTACTTTCAACTGTAATGGCGTACCTGCTTGGCGTGGTGTACACGATCTGAGTCAGTGGTTGCCACTTCGGCACTCAAAAGTAAGTAGCACACATTCGTTTTGCTCTGATTCTTGAACCAAAACGGTTTGGCCAACCGCTGTAGTAAACTAACACTGAAAAAGTGTGTTAATAGGTTGCTTTTAACCACTGCTATTTCAGCTTAACATCTCACCTGTTGCCACAACTGGCAACTTACCGTGTGCAAAGCAGTTTGGGAGGAATGGGACAGTGAGTGATGGGAGGAATGGGACAGCGGTCTCAGTCCTCCTTTTATAAAGATTGGTGCTCTGACTGGTAGATCAACACTAAGTTAACCTGCAATAATGGTGAATCGTCTAATTTAGTTCATATTGCATTTAGGCCACCAATTATTTGTTTTGTGTAAAATGTTACCGCACTCTTAATCCCCGGTCCAAAACCACAGACAATCGGAAGGAAAAAGACGAATGCAATCGGGCTTCATGTCTGATGAAGACCCGTCTGCCTATAATATACACTAGTGCAATTTTTAGCGCAATCTTGCATGTGTCTCATTCCTCCCTGTGGGGAGGGTGGAATGGAACACATATTTGTTCTTGCAATTTTTTGTTTTTTTACATTTTTAGAAGAGTTAGGACAAAGTGCTGTTCAGCTGATGTGAAGGGTCTTTCACGCACCTATTTAGGACCAGTCAACTTGTTTATATATGTGCACATTAGACTATAAATGAAAATTATAGTGTGGAAACTGTCCCATTTCTCCCCACTCTCCCCTACTGAGCGTCTACTTTCAAAACCACAGCGAGTGCAAGTTCGTCCGCTCCTTGCGCACCTTGTGTGTTTGTTTACCCCCGACCTCAGCCAACGACGGCGCGAGCCTGGCTGCCTCGTTATCACGCGATGAATGGATAGATGGGTGATATCGGCTGAGTCCTTTGTAACCGGCGGTAGCTTGCGCCACCTAGCCTAAGAAAATGTTGCCATTTGATCGGCGTGCCCCTCTTCGCGTTCCGATGCGCCGAAGGCTGCATTTTAGACCTACTTGCTCGCCGTACATGTTTCACGCCACGAAATTTTTTTCCCGACACAAACAAAATAACAAAATTAAAAATTAAAGAAAAATTATCAAGCGATGTATTCGATTTAGATCGGATCTATTTTATTTAAATCGGATTACTTTGATTTAGATCAGTGTATCTTTAAAAGAAAAGTGATTCTTTATCGCTAGACGTATTTTCAGAATGATTTATGAGTTCGCTCCGATCACTGAACACCACACGGAGAGGGGAAAAACAACAAAAACAACACCGCGTATAGTCTTTAAAGTACAGGCAATTAACAACTTTTAGAACCAATCAAATATCGCGTAATCACCTGAAGAGCATCGTCCCGGCGCTTGTTTTGTGGGTTTGCTTTGACTTCGCTATCACCGCACTAAACCAGTCATGAACAGACAAAGAAGAAAAAAAAGAACGCAGTACCGTGACGGATTTACCGCGCGTGGTCGGTTCAGTGGGTGGTAGCTGACGCACGAAGGCGACAAGCTAGTTTGTTTGGTTAGTTAATTAGGTAGTTAGTTTAGTTAGTTAGTCAAGCTGAGCATAAAACAAAAGTTATAATTAGTAAAAAAACTTTATTTGATTTTTTTTCGCGTTTTGATTTGCTGGCAGTTACGTAACTAACAAACCATGTGTACACAAAAAAATAAAAAAAAGTAAACGCTTTTTATTTTGTGGGGAATCAAGTTGTGTTTGTGTCATATCAAGAATCACCAAGACCCTATTGCTTGGTGATTCTTTAATTTAGATACAAGTGCACGTAGAAAGCTGCAGATGATATAGGCGAGCGGTAACGATAAAATATTTTGGGGAAATATTTTTCGGGAAAGGTTCGATTTAAATCGCTTCAAAATAAAACCGGCGTAATTTAAATCACGATTTAAAGCATGCTTTAAATCGCTCGTCAAATCGTCTTGATTTCTAATCTCCACCCTGGCGAGATTCACTCAACGTGGTGCGATGAAGATCTAATCTTTACGTATTCTACGATACCCGCACACGTCGTGCTTTAATTTTATTTTCATTTTTATTTTTATTCGAGTATGACCCGGGTAACTCGTCCACGAGTGATTAGGAGAAATAGATAAGTCTTGCTATTATATTTAAATGACAAAAATACGAACGGTGAACTTTTGCTCTATTTTTCGACTAGCGCTACGTTAAGGATTGCATCGGTTAGGACATTTACGATCTGTGAAGAGACTGTTTAAGCGTGTTAATTAGAGTTTGAGTAGATCGCTCCGATACCTCCGATTTCCCCGATGACGCTACGACGCATGCGCAAAGGCGGCGGCGGAGTATCAGGGTATTGTTACCGGAGTCAACGGAAACGATCTGCTAAAATCATATAGTCACTAATTCGCGAGTTCCGAAAAAGCGTGCCGATATATCTGCACGCGAGAGAATATCATGCTAGTAATAATTCAATTACAGTAATTCAATTACTGTATAACTCAGTTCTCTTTAGTAGCGTATCATTATGGTTCATTGGTCTTGATTAGAAGGATTTGGGGTTCTAATTTTTAGCGTCACGAATTGCAAGATTTCAATTAAAATCGCATTTTTTTTATATAATTTGGTTATGCTGAGCTGTGAGAGTTCCAGGATCCAGCTTCTCAGAGACCTCGCAGTCTAAATTGGACCACGATTGAAACTGAAAATAGCTCTGAATTCTCTTCGCGTTGAACGCACGTATGGAGAGGTTCGTGTTGCTTACTAAAATACTTTTTTTTTTTTTTTTGGGGGGGAGGGGGGGGGGGGCGGAAGTATGTTTTAAAAGCCATAAGAAAATCCTAAAATGGCAAACGTTTTGTTAAAAAAAAATATTTTGTTTTTGCCGAATATTCGCTTTTTTTCGTGTTTCGTTCGCCTCAAGTGCAAGAAATCGACAAATCTTAAAAAATCAAGAAAGCAATGCCGCAAATTTTCTCTGTGATCATTCTATCCGGATGCCGATAAAACTCACCAGGAAAATAGATTTGCCAGGTGTCCTTGCAGCTTGGGAGCATTTCCAAGAATTTCTTAAGTCTTTGTAAAAGGGGTACTCAAATGAAAATTAAATATACCTCTCACGTTCAAAATATACTGCTAATGACAATCTTGCGTTTGTATTTTGAATCAGAACGGCCCTTTCCGAGGGCTCGAAGAGCAGCCACCGGAGGGGATTCGGACATTTCGGTGTGGAGCGTTTCGGTGCGGTCTCTTAGGTGCACGGAATTTCGGTGGACGGGCTTTTCGGTGCACGGACATTAAAACGCCTCTACATCGAAAAGTCCTAGACCCGGCTAGGACTTTTCGGTGTATAGGACGTTTCGGTGTGGAATTTTTTGGTGCACGAACTTTTTGGTGCACAGACTTTTTCGATGCGGGACTTTTCGGTGCGCGGACATTTCGGTGCACGGCCAATGAAAATCACGAGTTTTCTTTTTTTCTCTCTCTCTTTTACGTAATACGCACTATTTTAGCTAGAAATTAATTTTTTTTCGCACTTTATAATTTTGTAGACTTGGTCATCCAATTACGGTCACCTACTGATATACGACCTAAGTGACTTTGTTAGGCACAGCACCATCCTGCGTGAGGATTGGAGACGTTGGACGTCATCATAGGCCTACCAACCGGAGGGGGGGGGGGCAAGGGGGCGCTGCCGCCCCCCCCAGCTTCCCAGAGTGGGGGGCAAGGCATAGCGTGTTTGCCCCCCCCCCCCCGAAACAGCCACCACTTGGCAGTGCAAACACTGACTGGCGGCGCCCAAAATGGGGCACCAGCGCCCCGGTCATCTGAGGGGGGGTTTGCCCCCCACTCAGAAACAAGTTGGTACGCCACTGAACGTTATGGTTCGTTTGCCGGTGTCTCTTTTCCAACGTACGCGCTAGACGCATCACATTGGGTTTACGTGTTTGGTTAGATAGAGGCGTATTCAGCGTCTTCTGGGTATGTGCTTTATTATTGGTAATCCATGTAGGAAAGGCCCCAACCACAATAAGCTTCAGGTTTTTGAAAATCACCCGAGTAAAAGATGAGAAACTTTGTGGAACTTTGAGACGTCCTTCTTCCTGTGTCACTTTTCTTCCACGAAGTTTCTCCATCTTTTAACAGTCTCCGGTTATTTTCAACATGATCAACATCCACCAGCTCGCCTGCACACTCACGGTTTTTTCGTAAAGCTTGAGAAGTTGTTTCTGTAAGATAGCTGAAAACATTTTTGAATATCTTCACATGTGCGTCCACCGCAAATCGTATATACACTTCGTTTCAGCTTGGGTCCAGACGCAGCCGATGCTGCGAGCGCGAGCGTGTGGCCTGAACAGTGCTTGCATTGCACGAGCGCGTCGCTTGGCAGGGACGCTGAAAGCCCGGAGCTCGCGCTTGTCGCTTCGCCTGCGTCGCAGCTCGGCTGAAACGCGTATAGCATCGATTGTTTAGCACACGGAGAAATTAAAGTTCTTCCCATCCGTTACGCGTCGCACGTTTTGTAATATAAATCGAGACATAAAACACGTTATTGACATTTCTTACCAAGCATGGCTCTAACAGACTCTGAATACGAAGCGATTTAAAGGATTAAAAAACAACTAATATGTAAAAAAAATGGAAGAGTTCCTTTACCACACCTCTGTAACGCCGAGTCAGAGCATAGCTCTTGAGGAGGAGGAGGAAGGGGTACTGAGGGGAGATGTATACCCCTCCTCCCTCCCTCTTCCTTGTCCTCCTCCCTCCCCTCCTCCTCCCCCTCCACCTCGTCCTCCTCCCTTCCTCCCTCCCTCCTCGTCCTCCCCGCTCGGTGCATTATTGGACATTTATGGTATCCCCTCCCCCTCCTCCCCGCGCGTTGCATTATGTGACATTTCCCATAATTCACCGCGCGGTTACGACGGCGACGTTGACGCCGCTCAAGCCGGAAACGGGCTCCAAGAGCTGCGTTCTAAAAAAAAGGAAACGTTATTCCGGACAGTTTAGGCCATATCTCTTATCTGTTGTGGATGCCGCTCAAGTGCATTCAGTGGCAGTACATATAAAGCTGCAGGCCCTCGATATGAAGCTGTTCGATGCGAAGCCGCAGCACAGATATTTTGGGCTAAAGGTTGCAGATCAGCCTACTAACACACATAGGCAACAACGACCACAACTGATGGCCCAGTTGAACAGACAATAGAAACGGAAACAGCCGTATTTACAAACAAAGGCATTGACATGAGGGGGTTACGCAAGCAGTGAGCTTTTCACAAACCCACCCCATCTTAAAAATAACAACTATGTTCTTTCTCTACCGGCGTGGTTGTTCCAAACCCCGAACCACTTCGTTTCCGGGGCATTAGGAAGCCCTTCACAATCAAAACAATGATTGTGAACATCCTTTCCAAACTCGCGGGGAAAAAAAAAAAACTATTGCGTTTGATATGCACACTGTAGTCAAAATGGTCGTTTTCGGTCTGTCAAGCACAGAAAACAAGCTGTCATCACCCACTATGCAGACTTCTGCCTATCTCGAATACTCTACTCGGGATAGTGTATTTCAAATACTTTTTTGGAGTATCTTGATATCTTGCAAAGACTTTTGGTCGAGAGTATTTGATACTGTATTTTAATTACATTTCTGAGTATCTTCGTACTGGTTATCCTCAAATACACTTTTTACATTCCGCCATTTTCCGAGTTTTTCGGTGGTGGGCGCCGCACGAGCAAACGTGAACATTCTGGCTAGCTCCGGTTAGCTCCCGGTGACTTTGATTGAGCTCGTGAAAACATCGCTTTTTGCAGATTGTGACTCATATTTCAGCCCAAAGTTTGTACAATGAAGGTTTTCCTCGCCTTCCCAAAGGCACCTTTTGTTTCTAGAGTTTCCCCAAAAATCGTCAAACAAAGGGGTAGTTTTAGGGAAGTAAAGATTGCTACACTGAGGCGCAACCCAGACCAGTAAACGATCTGCGACAGCGATGCAGACTGAGTGTCAAAAAAATTATCGAAATATAAAAAAATAACACACAATTTTTTTTTTTACTTTTTGTATATTTTGTTCACTTTGGCAAAACGTCGAGTTTTTAGTTTTTAATTTATATTTTGTCGTCAGTCCGGCACTTGTTGCTCTCGCAGAACACTGTCTGTAAGCGAAACGTTGACAATCAGATAACGGGACAGGAAACGAACTACGTGCAGGATGACCTCTAAAAATGCCAACAAAGCGTCCCCCAACGTTGAGTGCCTTCAGAACGCAACCTACCTGAAGAAGGTGCGACCAGTGCCGTGGCTATTATGTGCTCTTTTTGTTGTCCATTCACCCATTTCCCTATCCCAAGTTCGTTTATAGCGAGGGGAAGTTCCCCTTCGCCAGATCTCGCCGATGCCCTCCACGGAGGCCTTGATCTGCTGCTCACGTGTCTGGAGAGCCACTCGCACGCTCTGTTGTCTGTCGGTCAATCGCTCAAGGCCTCTGCCGTTTTCCAAGTCGAAAACAGGAAGGGAATGACACGAAGGTGTCATCCCTTTCCCTGCGGAAAGCGAAACGCAGGCTTCGACGCAGGAATCTCTCAAATCCACTCGAAGCCTGCGCCCTTTGGCCCTTCCAGCCGAGGCGACGGCGGTGAGCGAGGCCAGCGAGCCGCGGGAGAACACCGGTGGCAGGTGACGTGTGACATCAAATCTGACGAGCACCTACGTCAAAGAGAAAAAAAAGTGGAGGAGGCGAGGAGAAAAGTCGTCAAAATTGAAGCGTCCCTCTTCAATTTTGGCGATTTTACTGCAGTCGTATCGCCGAGACTGATTTTTGTAGTGTCCTGTTTGGACACTCCTTTATCAGGATATTTTGTCATGTTTCATGGGCTTTCTTACTGGTCAGAAAAATATGCACGGGAACCGCGTATCACATTTTAAACAGCTAATTGGGGTGTTTCTCAAGGAGCTCTCAACTTTCCCCGTTGACATTTTGGCTCTTAATACAACATTTTGAAAAATCAGGTGATTAGTCCTAAAATTTCGTTACTAACTAATAACGTTAATAAAATAACGTTTTGTAACTCTCATAGACGCTTGCTAACAACATACAGTTGGTTCCATTGGCGTAGAGGAGTCACTTTTGAAGAAAAAATCATGGCGCGTTATTTGGGATACTTGGCATTTAGGTAGACTGTGTAAAGCGAGAAGGGAAACGTGGCAATGTTTTCAGTCATAATTTTATTTATGACTGAAGCCGACTATTCGGTCTTCTCGTGTCGCTCCCCAGACGTATCAATGCTGTTTTACGTCGTGTTTCTTGAAATCTTGAAAAACAAATCGAAACTCACATTTACACCGAAAGCATCCGTGCACCAAATTGTCCGTACATTGATATGTCCCACACCTTGAAGTCCACGCACCGAAAAGTTTGTGCATCGAAATGTCGATCCGTGCACCGAAAAGTACGTGCACCGAAAATACCACACAAAAACGCCCAACACCGAAACGTCCTACACCGAAATGTCCGGATTCCAAAGTCCTGAGATCCACGACAACCCTCATCGAAGATCGCAATGCGTCTCGGGAGATCCGTCGCCTCCATCGCGTTCGTGCACGGTCATGTTTAACTTCCCGGGCTGAGGCTATTCGCGGTGAGAAACACGCTAGGGGGCGCCACTGAGGAGCACGTGAATGTGACGTGATATCTGGAATGTAAGGATGCCCGGTTTGTTTACATCACGCGCCATGGCGGTACAGCGTGATCGCTTGTTCTCCGGACGCGGCGTGGTTGTTCGTTATTAGGAGTTTTCGTAGACCATGTTCCCCCTTCTGCTAAGCCCTGAGACAACGAAGCAGCCGCTACTGCGCCTGCGCGCCGATGGCCTATGGCTGTAGAGTTCAGGGTATCGTAGCGGGTTGCGGAGAGCGTTGCGCGACAGCGAAAACGATCTGCGAAAACTCCCATATTGTTCTCTCACGGGTGGCTACACACGCGATCAAAAAAGGTGTAAGTTTCCATCCGTATCGAAGAAAAACACAACTGGGGAAGTACAGATTATATTAAAATAGGGCAAAAAGGTGTGGGCGAACGCAATGGTGTGCTCAACCAAGTGCTTTCACGACGAATCGCGTATTTTGTATTATGTTTCGATTTTCTTTGCGAGTGTCTGTTTCGTCCTCTGTAGGGATTCCACGTGGCAGGACTCGGCCCTTTCTTTTCCCCGCACTCCCAAATTCCTTTATCCGTGTACTACCTGTCGTGCTGCAAAGTGAAATAGCGACTATACTCGTTTTCACCTCAAGAAAAAAGGACGTTTTGCGCATTGTTTATACGCCGGGCGAAGTAGTTCCTACAAGATTTGGTTGTCGGAGGAAGAAGCGATGCTTTTGGCGTTTGAAACGTATACGTCTTGATAAGATAACACATATCTAATCTAAAATGCACACTACCACATATTATTAATGTTCCGTATAAAGGGATAAATTAGTAATGCTCCGCGAGGAGCCGGACTTTACTGGTTCTTGGGGTGAAAACGGGTATAGTCCTCTTTGTGTTGTCCGAGACGAAATGACGCTCCTGTGTCTGTTCAACAAATGGGGTGCCGAGATCCCACATTCAGGCGAGTCATGCCTTTCTTGCGGTGCAGTAGCCGTGCAGTAGCCCCATCCCACACGCAACGTCAATGCCTCCAGCGCATGCACTGACACTGCGTGTGATGGCGGTACAAAGATAGTACGGCGTCGGCATCACACCCGGTGTCGGTGCTTGGGGGCATTGAAAATAATTTTACTGTGTTGAAACACGCAATAGCCAACATAATTGTAAGGGATCTGGGAAAATAAGCACGAGTGATAAAGTTTATTGCATGCACAGGGTCAAAGACGCTCATACTGGCCGAGGAACGCTTTCAGTAGGATGATGCTCAATAACGATCTTGGTGCGACTAATTTTGACGACTCTTACGAAGCTTTGAGAAGGGTCCAAAATGGCGATCACCATGGCAACCGACAGCGATGAGCCAATCACCTTGAGAGGTTTTGTCGCCCGTATGTTGGCCTTTGTTTGTGTCCGGCTAGCAGGTAGGAAGGCAATGGCGCTACTTTCCGCAGATCCAGTGACTTTACCCGTCACCAGCGAATTCAGAGTGGCTCACCAAGAACGGAGGGGGCCAAGGAGAAATTGCTCATTTCACGGACAAACATAGCGATCATAAGGGGAGCTTGGCGCTACTTTCCCAGGTTCCAGAGACAATTTTACAAACAGAGGGCGGGAGCTGGTACTACAGGGGCGTCACTGTATCTGGTGCCCCAGTGGACTTCCGGTAGTGTATTTATTTGTTCTTCAGCAACGCACAGTGATAGGGTAAGAATATTTTTCCTCGAAGAAGTACCTGTAATACGTTTGTACAGAAACCCGCGCCTTGTAGAACGCGTAGAAAAAACAAAAGAATGAGACAAAAGAAAAAAGTACAGAAAACCCGGAAGCGCGCAGGGGCTCACCGATAGCGGGTAGTCAGCGAGCTTGTTTGCAAACAAACATCGGTGAACCTTAACCGAACTTTGTTTGCTCGTGTTCGATCGCTAAGCTCGTGGAAGACGCAGATTATTTGCGTTATGAGTCTTATGACGTAGCGGGGGCAGTGGCAGAAAGAACGCCGCAAAGTTGTCTTTTCTCACAAACCCGCAGGTCCGTTTATCTTGGTGACGTTTTTTACTCAAGGGACGAAAATTTTCTAGCGCTTTCCTATAGGCGCCGAACAAGAGCAGCACCAGAGAGCGCGCCGAGACGACCGTGGTTCATTTACGTGTGACGTCACGACGAAGATGATCAGCGGCGACTAACATATGTTTGATGGACTGTAAAGGCACGCGCAGGCTTGGGTAATTACATTTTATAATCAACACCGTCAAAGTTGACAGTTTGATATAGCTCTTATTTCCGCCGATAAAGCAGAATTAACTGAAGGACGCGTCCCTGCCGTTCCTTTCCTTTCCTGGATGATCAAAGTGTGGCCGACGCAGCTAGGGTCAGCAGAACCAGCCGAGTAGCGCTGCCCAACTACAGGCGGGGATGGGTGCGGGCAGCTGTCCTCCCCATCGACGGACTAAAATCATTTTACTGTTTATTCACGTAGGCTACCAAGAACGTCGCTGTGGTCGGATTTCCAAAATTAGTCAAACTGAGATTAATTAGCGGCGAGATGTTTTGGTGGCGCCCTCCAATAGTTCCCCCTTGTGACGTCATTACCTTGCAAACAACAAGTTCAATGGTGTTTGTTATTAGCATGGTGGAAGCTTGAAATCTTTGCGCTCTCAAAGGAACACTGCCAACACCGTCAAAACTCAAGTTCTTTCATTCCTCTTATTTCCGTCGATGAGAAATCCCTTTCCGACGTCATAGTCAGCGTTCGGCCAATCGTGGAAGGCCGACGACAGCGACGCTTTCGGTCGCGCACGTCGCCAATTCTCGTTTCATCAACGAAACGAGAGCAATGGTTCACGCAGAAAGAATAAAAACACTCAAATGGATGAAGGACAGATACTCACAGTTATTTTACGGTTATTTTATTCTTATTTTTGAAAGACCTGCGAGTGTCTGCTTTTGTTCATGTCAGTGTTTATTGTTTCTATGTGAACTCTAGTTTATCCAACGCGCTCTGCTACGTGTAAATAAGAGTAACGTCAGGTTGTCAATATCGACGGTGATGTTTTGCAGAGCACGATGACTCCAAGTTTCTTTAGTAAACAATCTAACTTGTGACCTTCAATAGACCTATTGCTGTCTTACCCAAGCATCAAGGAGAATGCAGGGATTGGTGTTCCACGTGCCGCACGTGCTGGCCTCAGCAGTAGTAACTTTTCCAAAGCAAAAACCTAAAACAAATGGCATCTTGCACGCGTTCGTCAATGCTTTCTTTGGTTATTTACTTCGAATCTTTTATACAGGAAAGGCGTGCGCGTGTGGCGCGTGGAACACCAATCCCTGCATTCTCCTTGATGCTTGGGTAAGACAGCAAATGGTCATTCGAACACTCACCACCAGCGGCGTAGACTCTCCATTTTCCCGGGGGAGGGGGGGGAGGGCAGGCCGAGAAGTTCTCCGGGGATGAACGTGCATGTTATTTTGTTTACATGCCACAACTAGAAGCTCGTTACATGGCACGTAAACAGCGTCTCGGTAAGGATCATGGCCCGGTCCCGAAAAGGCGGGGAGGGGGGGGGGGCGGGGGGCACGAGCCCCGATGCTCCCCGAAGTCTACGCCTATGCTCACCACTGAATTCGTCGTTCACAGTTGATAATCCTGAGCCTGACGTCAAGGCTTAGAGATTGTATGACGTCACTGCACGTGCCTGTACACTACGAGCCTTGGTACGACCCTCTCGTTTTGTCCTGGCATGGCCGCTCGTGAGTTCATGGAACGCGAACCGCATTAATTCCAAAACCTCTAAAGCCATTATATCGAAAATTGCGCGCTTCTTTGTTCCTCGTCGCCTCTCAGGTTGAGACACCTTGTATTGAAACAGGGTGGCGGGGGGA